>JABUQX010077437.1:0-42616 GCA_015478945.1 Trachelipus rathkii | reverse complement strand
CTCTCCCTATATCTAATCAAGTGCCATTTTACAGTTTCCACCGCAATAAAATTTTGCCAGGATTCCAACATTATATTCCTTTTTCCTTAGTATTGTAGTTTTTGAATGGATCGATGATGGTTATTAAAGCTTTAGAAGCAAATGTCACCATATAACATATATATATATATATATATATATATATATATATATATAACATATATATATATACCACTGCTCTCATATATAGCATATACTCTTTAACCTCACCTCATACCTGCGCTGATATATAATGAGAAATGTGAAGTGAGGGTAATTTTCTTGCAGGGGAGTGGGATGCAAATAAAATTTTGAAAGGGTAGGGATACCGTATAAGACATGTGATTGGACTATTTAGGGGTGGGGTGTAAGAAATGCTTTACGAGATCATTTTAGATGTTAATTTTGAATTATATGCTATATATATATATATATATATATATATATAACATATATATAACTATATATATATATATATATATACCATATATCTTATTCTATCTTCTACTCTTATATATATATATATATATATTTATATATTAACATATATATATAGTATAATAACCTTTTATATTATATATCTACATATATATATATGTAACTCATATATATGTATATAATAATAATAGTGATAACAGGGAAATATTATATATACTTGCATACATATATATATATATATACTTACCATAATATATATATATATATAAATATATATATATATATATATAACAATAATAACCTTAATAATAATATATATGTATATATATATATATATATATATACATATATATATAAAAATATATACATACATATAACTAACTACCTATATATATATATATATATATATATAATATATACTCTCTGCATTACTGCTATATATACTCATATATACTTTTCTCTAACTATCTTCAACCTGCTATATGCGGAATGAACAATATTATGTAGAAAACCTTATAAATATAACGTATATTATGACATAATAAAGAGAATTTACAGCCAATCTAATGTAATTTCACCGAAACGAAAGAACGAAGGCATGTCCATGATGTGCTACGAAGCATTTGAAAGGACGATATTTGCGCAGCAAAATGCAATACAAAAAGAGCAACTGGTGCCCATACCAGTCCCCATCAATTTATTCAATACACAAGTATTATGGTACCCAATTTTGGAAATTCAATTCAAATTCATGCTTAATAGCATTATTGGTTGTATTAGGCTCCTGGCGCTATTTGGGCAGTGCACGCGCTCTGAAAATGTCTTTATCTGCTAATATCAGGGAGAGGAACCCAAAGTCTCTCGGTTATTATAGGTAGAATTAAGCATAGCAGATTTGTGTACCAGAAGAAATCGCTGGAGCAATGCACCAATTCATAAATTATAAAAAAATGCACATATTATACTCATTTATATGAACGGAAATAGAAGGAGAAACCCTAAAAATGGAGAAAGAAAACGAGGAACTTGCAGGATGTCATGGGGAAGTGGCAGAGAAAACTCTTGGTAAAGAATGGATAGGAGGTACTAGGAAGAGACATACACCATGGTGGAACGAAGAAGTGAAAAAAGCAATTAAGTAAAAAATAGAGAAAGAAAATGAGGAAATTGGCTGAAAAGAAGAACAGCGGCAGCAAGGGAGGGATATGTACAGGCAGGAACGAGGCAGAGAGAATAAAGAGGAGAGCAAAAAAGATGGAGAGAGACAGAGAGAATGGCAGAAGAAATAACGAGAAGATGTGGGCGAAGGAAGAAAAAGCTATTTAAGATGGCGGAGGCGTATAGAAAACCAAAAAGCGTAACTGGAAATATAAAAGATAGGAAACGGAGAGATTCTAGGTGAGACCAGGAAGAAAGAGAAATGATGAATGGACCATACTATGAAGATCACTTACAAATGTAAATACAGAGCAAGAGGAAGAAGCTGTGCCCAGAATCCACGGGCGGGAGGAGGAAGAAGGGGAGGGGTTGAGAAGGCGGAGGAATAACGGTGGAGGAATATGAAAGAGGCTATAAAAGGATGAAGAAGGGTAAAGCTCCAGGAGAGAGTGGAGTGGCTGTAGGGGATGTGAGGCCGGAGGAGAAGCGCTGAAAGGAGAATGCATCAAGGTTTACGATAAACAAGTGTTGGAGAGAGAGAGGGGAGAAAGGTGCCGGAAAGATGGGGCAAAACAATAATAATACGATATATAAGGTAAAGGAGATGATGGGAGCTGTAATAATTATAGGGGTGTCTCACTGATAGACCATCTGACGAAAATATACAAAAGAATATTGGAGAGAGAAGATAGAGCCGAGACTCGGAGAAGAACGGTACGGGTATATAGAAGGGGAAGAGGAGCGACGGACCTCTTATTCACAATGAGTGGTCTCGGAGAAAATGCTGGAATATGGCAAGAGATTCTTTGTAGCCTTCATCGATCTGTAAAAGGCATTCGATTCGTGCCAGAGTACAAAGCTCCTAGAGTTATGGAGAGGGATGGAGTGGGGGTAGATTAAAGAAGACTATAGAGAGTATATAAGCCGCCACTGGTTGTAATGTTAGAACTGAGTGAGAGAACGATAGATAATTTGAGGGTGAAAACAGAATTGACAGGTGAAGTGTTTTATCACCATTGCTGTTTATATTATATTTAGACACTTTGGGTGATAAGGAAAGTGAAGAGACTATGAAATTTGAAGAGACATAATATGGCATATACAGGACGGTCTAGCATGTTGGAGCAGAGAGAGGAGGCAGTTCGAGAGGTGGGGTGGAGTTGTCTCCCGGAGGAGTTGGAGGAAGCAGGGATGAAGATGAAGATACAGAAGACAGAGATATTAACAGTAACCGGAGGAAATGAGGAGAGGATGAGAATGATGGTGAGAGAGGGGAGGAGGTGAAGGCAATAAATGCCTGCAATTATCTCGGAGAATGTTTTAACAGAAGGAAGTGGAGGAGAAATTACGCGAAGAATGGAAAAGTATGGATTAGTTATGGAAGCGGTATACCCCATGATGGCAAGAAGCATCAGAATAGGAGTTAAAAGTGATTTTTAACAACATACTGACTCCGACACATTGCTGTACGGAACGGAAACATGGACAACAACGAGAAGAGGAGTACTTATAATTCAAAGCAGCCAGGAGATGAAGGGTCTATTGAAGCTGACTTAGTTGGAAGAGTATGAGGGAGCAAGAATAAAGGAATGAAGTTGTGGGAGATATGGGGTGAGAAGAGAAGTGAAGCACTGAAGATGGTGTGAGGGAGTGGAGATGGTGAGGACATCGGAAGGATGGAGCAGGAAGAGAATGCCGGAGTGGAAATGGACACCACAGGGCCGAAGAGAGATGGAAGACCGAGAAGAAGAGATGGGCGGAATCGGTAGAGGACTCTCTGGAAAGATGTCAGCTTAGCAAATATGAGAGCGCTGAAGAGAGAGGAATGAGTGCAGGAGAGGGGACGATCTGGAGAAAAGATGCTTGCGCGGCTTGGCAAAGGATGAAGAAATTTAATAGGCTTCCTGGGGAGGAAGTAAGAGTAAGAATATATGTATATATATATATATATATATATATATATATATATATATATATATAACACCACAACCTTATGCTACTCTGCTGCTGTAACAACTTAATAACCACTTAGCATACCACTTGCCACTTACCTTATATATATGCTCTGCTCATATATATATGCCCTGCTCCTGCACTGCTATATAACATATATATATATATATATAATATCCAAAACAAGTTTAAGAATACTTGGGACTTTAATAATCAATTGGGTTGAATTCTATTTGGGGCTACCATAATCCATTAGGTTAGGACTACTTGGGGGCTTTCATAATCCATTGGGTTAAGGGCTACTTGTGAAAAGGGCTATTATGTCTAGGTTAGGATAAAGGAAGTTTTGTTAAAGTAGACACAGATTTACTATAACATATATATATATATATATATATATATATATACATATATATATATATATATATATATATATAATTTTAAATATATATATATATATCGATATGTATCGATATATCAAAGCTCAGACGAAAGGTTCAATTTTACCATATATATATATATATATATATATATATATATATAGATATTTATATATATTTATGTATATATATATACCACTATATATATATATATATATATATATATATATATATATATATATATATATATATATATATATATATATATATATATACTGCATATATATATATATATATATATATATATATATATATATATATATATATATATATTATATATATATATATATATATAAGGGATGTAAGACTAGGGGCCTTTTAGACTTATGTCATCTTTTCACTACTTTTCTGTTCCGGTATGCTACACATCTCACCCCCAATCTGGGGATGGGATGATGACAACAACATAATATATATATATATATATATATATATATATATACACACTATATATATATATATATATATATATATATATATAACATATACTTATAACTTATAACATATATATATACGCATATAACATATGTAACTGCACCGCACGCGCGCATAGTGCTATATAACCGCTGCTGCTTATGTAATAGCAACCTTAACATATATAACTCTATATATATATATGCTGTATATAACATATATATATATATATATATATATATATATATAGCATATATATGCTCATATATATATATGCTCTTAACTCTTTGCTGCTTGCTGCATAACTGCACTGCCATATGTAAACAAAGGAATCCAGTCTCTATAAATGATTAATTGGCCTCTTACGAAGTCACCTTGATATAGCAACTAATAAAATAGTTTTGGAATAATGAAACATTCCTTTATTTATTTCTTTATTAATTATGTCTAATGACTATTTTACATGAACACACATTAAGATATTTCACAGTTGTTCAAAAATAAATGTTTACTTTTTAAATACTTTAAATCTACTTCTAAGTACAGTATCTATATTTGGACCGAGAGAGTGTCAAAGTGTTTGTTCTCCGGGCTCTCTTTCCTAACTAACTTCCTCCCAGTGTGCTCTGGGTGTTGGTGACGGAGTCACCTGAAATGATGCGATAATACAAAAAGGAATAAGTAAGTTATTTCGCATACAGGACTTTCTTTGTTACAAGATTTCGTATATCTGCGCCCAGAGACCCGAGCCTAAGCTACGGTACTGGTTGCAATTACATATAACCTTTATAAATTTTATAAACTAAGCAAACTAAGCAAAGAACATTGAAGTTATCTTAAAAGTTCATTTCTCCAACAATTTTAAAAAAGTTTAGGATAGAGGAGACAGTGGCTACTAAAGTCAGAGAGTTAAACAATAATTTTCACCTAAAATAATAGCTCTCCTACTGGAGGCTACCCTTTTTAATCATTTCTATGCAACACCTACACCTCAGGCGTTTTTACCATCTGAAAGAAAAAGGATTAGTATTTTTTTAGGTGTTATTTTCTCTTTCTAAATCTACTAAGTTATAATATATGCAAACGTTCCTTAAATTTTCTAAATGAGGTTTCCCATTTTTTTCGATAAGTACGTTCTGTTTATTAACTTTTTATAACTTTAAAGGGCCGACATAGGCGCAAATTTGCCGACATTAAACTGTGTCTGCCGTACTACGACAAATTTTGCCTCATGCAACCCTTTGGGCTTAAAGACGTGTGGATTTTTATAATTGGTGTGTGGCGCCAGCGGCTGCGCTAAAAGGGCGGCTAGCTTTTTAACATATGCATTATATTCTATAGGGGCCGTCTCCGAAGCAGGATCAACTAATCCACTAGGTATTGCTATATTCTGGCCAAACATCAAGTTTGCGGGGCTGAGACCTTTCTTTGTTATCGGCGCGAGTCTCAGAGTGAACAACACCATAGGTAAGAGGCTCGGCCAGTCGGAGGGGCTTAAATCCTGTTCTTGCAACATACATCTCAAACAAGCCAGCAAATTCCTATGATTTACCTCCAGGAGGTCATTACATCTAGGATTTGAGCTACAAGTAGTCCGATGCTCCATTCCTACGGCCCTGCAGACTTCCTCGAACAGACGACTAGTGAAATTCGCACCTAAATCCGAAATAATTACCTGAGGAATTCCACAGAACGGAAATAGCTCGTGAATGAATGCATTCAATATTTCTCCCGAATTTATTTCTTTGAGAGGCACAGCAAACAATTACTTACTGTAGCGGTCAATTAACGTAAGTAGGTATTTGTACCCTCTCGCATTAGGTAACTTAAGAATATCCACATGAACGGCTTCAAACTTCTTCGTTACTTCCTTAAAGACACAATAATTAGGACTTATACCTGGTACCATCTTATTTTTCTGACATGCTGAGCACGTGCGGATAAACTGTTTTTTTTATGCATGTGCTGAAACACAAACTCATTCTTTATACAAAGGATGGTTCTATTCACCCCTAAATGTCCTTTATTATGGTATTCGCCGATTACTTTCTTTACACTATCTTCAGGCAGGCACAAAAATTCGCGAATAGTTTAACGAGACATCGACAATCCACTAATTCTATCTCCTTTTTTGTTATAAAAGAATTTGTATTAACTTCAAAGTTGTTTTCTCTTTCTTCTCCATCAGATTGCTAAGGTACTTATCAGACAGTTGGTGCTGTCTATTTCTTCGAAGTCAATTCTCGTTTAAAAATGCGAGGCTAATATTTTTGCATTTTTATCAAACGTTAAATTTATTTTGGCAATTTAATATGGCGCTTCAGCGCAAACTTCTGATGCATTTCAGAACAGACAGATCTGTAAGCGAACTCATTGTTCATTTTTACCAAGTTTAATAACCTACGTCAGTCGCTATAGTAGTCACAAACTGATTGCTCATTGGCCGTCGTGAATGATCTGGTGGGCGAGATGCGGGCCACACTATTTGGACCACCATCCCAATTTTGTTAACCTAATAAAAGCTTGTACAGAAACTTGGCTCATCGTTTCTGTTATGCATTAAAGAACCCACTATAAAAAGCAAAGGTACCTTCCTCACATCTGGCAAAACTTTATTATTTTATAAATGTAAGGTGAGAGGAAGCGCATGAGCGGCCGGGAACTGAGCGTGAGGGCGTGAGCAAAATCACTTTGCTTTATATCTAGGAGCTTCTCAGAATCGGGTGACCACGTGATTTTTATTAGAGCTATTCTTTCCCTTTAAATAACTATACAAAAGAGGTAAAATGACACTTGTAAAACACGATGATATATATTTTTGGCGGTAAATGAAATTTACCGCAACTCCCAGCGACGCACTTCTTTGCCGTTAACGGGCGAGAACATTATTATTTTTCCTTAACTTTTTCAAGGCCAATGGCGAGAAGCCCTTCTTCCAAATCAAGAAACCCAAATAACTTTAACCTTTTTACCCTAAATTTGCAAATTTTTATTTAAAACAAATTTTAAAATAATTTAATCTCTCAACTCTTTAATTTTATCACCACGTTGTCTGATAAATCTTTGGTCTATCAAAATGACATCTAAGCGCATTATTGCACCCCTTGCGGGAATGCCTTGATAATATCGATAAAAATCTCGCCAAAACACGAACTGGTACTTACCAAAACCCATGGGCAATTATTCTAAAGAAAAGAAAAACGTTCATTGCACTAATACTAAAATATTGTTGCCAAAGGCAAATGATAATACGCGTTCTTAACATTCAAGTTGCAGAAATTTTTGTCCCATGAAGCGCGCTAAAAATATCATTTATATTCGGCCTAGCAAATACGTCATTTCTAGCAACCGAATTAAGTTTTCTAAAATCACAAACGATTCGTACCCCTACTCCACCTTTTTTTCTAAAGACCTTTGATGAGAGAAAACTCCATTGAACGCTCTCTTTAAAACTTTGCTTTTACTAAATTTAATAGTATTCCTTCTTTGTTTGTTCCCGAATAAGTACCGCTGAGGGAATACGGCGAGGGTTTAAGTTTTATCGGCGGCCCGCTTATATTAGTTTTATAAGGAAACAACAAAGCTATTTCCTTCAAAATAGCAGTTGGAATGCGAGTCTCCACTCCTCCCCGTAAAGCAAATCCCCCATTTCTATTCTTAAGTTTCGACTCAGCGCTCTCCCCCTCCCCCAAATTCTTTGAATAGCCAAACCCTAAGTTGCTTTTCACGAACATTAAAATTTTTCGGTAAATATGAATTTACTGTAAACGTTTTAAATTCAAATACAAGGAATGATAATCATAGGTATATCGTTAAAAAAGTTACTAGAAACTACAGAAGGAGAGAATGAGAGAGTGAATGAAAGCATTATCTCTACATATTGTGTTATTATAAATTTATACCTTCTTTGCTCTAAGTATCAGTTAACATATCTGTCTCAAAATTAACATTGAAAGCAAATTTTTTTTCAAAAACGGCATTCCAAGAATACAAATAGGTAATCTGGTTGTTAAAAATTCTACATCTTAATTTCTCTTTAAATCAAAATCAATTGTAACAATTTCGCGATATATGTCAATTACGGTATCATTCGCAGCTTTAATTTGACCAATAATCAGTATACTATTGTCCTCATCCATAGGGACTAAATTGATCTCACTACCTGAGTCGATAATAAAGACTCTCTTTGATATTTTATCCACAATAGTATAAAGTTTATAATTTCTTACATTATTTAATACAGACATATTATTGCGACCGGACTTTCTCAGTCAGATCCGTGATAATATGTTTTGTGAACTGGAGGTATGGTGGGTATGTATGTGTTTACATCGTACTCTGTCTAGTAATCCCGAGGATACTTTCCCGGAGCTTCTAGTTTAGTGGGAGGGATGACCTGCCATTTTTATGCCGTAGAGCCTTTGCCCGTTGCTCTTAAAATTACTCAAAGCTACATCACTATTATTATTATTATACCATTAGGGAATACCAACATACCTATTATTATTCGGTATTATTAAACTACTAGTCGACATGCAGGTATTTACTACAGTAAAATCACATAATTAAAATAAGATAATTTTCATTTAAAAATGTTCTTTCCCTAACTCTGTACAGGTTTGATCACGTTCCACCTCACGGGAGGTTTGACTCATGTGCGCGACTTTCTTCATTTGGCGGAATACTGCAAAAGAATACAGCAAGACAACCAAAATTCCGAATGACATGTGTGTTTCCCCTTAGAAATCACGTGTGGTTTATAAATTCGCCCGCAGCTCAGCATTACAGTGTTGCACTTACTTACGTTCTCTAAGAAACTTCTATTTTTGAAATGGTTGTTCTTGCTTCTGTCCGAATTCCAGGTTTGTAGCGGCCTCATCAACTATGCGACCTTGGTGAGAACTTACGAGAAGTCCTTTCATCTCTCCGAAAGAACTCTTTTTTGGTCACATTGGCTTCCTATTTACGCTTCTGAAACTGGGGAATTGTTGTTTGTTTGTTTGTATTTCGACTCTCTCCATATGATCCTCTCTTTTTGGGTTTGGAAATGTTCGCGTTGGAGATGATTTACTGCCCCCAATATTCTCTCCCCCTTCTCTCGTAGGTTTCGTGAGTTTATCCCCTATAAAGTTTTTATATAAGTTATCAGCCACTTTCGCAACTGCTATCGTCTGCCAGTGTCATTAGGCTTTCTTGGATGCGAGGTGGGAGCTCAAATAAACAATTCATGAACAAAGGAGCACTGTTTTCAAGAGGCAGATCGAATCCTATCCTTCCCATAACATCACGGACTCTCGCCAAGTAAACTGAAGGGAGTCCTTTTTTCTTCCTTTTTGAACTACCGGGAAACTGGTTTTGTAATTCTATACACCTTGTTTGAATGGGTAAGTTAAGAATACCCGCAATGGAAATTTTGATTGTGGCTACGTTATCATGGGGGGGAGGGACGGAGGCTAATATTCTCACTTTCTTTTGGATCATCTACTCCAGTAAGTTTGAATACGGTTACTAGTCATGTGTAACCAGGTCATTATATTACGCACATCTAACTTTGGAATGGCACCAATAGGCCGACTGGTCTTTGGAGTCTCCCGAGGGAGACTGTGGGGGTAACAGATCTTGCTCATAGAGGGGTATGCAGGTCCTGACTTCCTTCTTCATCGAATTTTAATTTTCTTTTCTTCTAATTGGAGATTTTAAGGAAGAGGGAAATCGTTTCGAAGTTTTTACAGATTCTTTTTGTCTTAGTACCCGACTCTTCCACACGACATAAATCGGGAGATTTTTTGGCTAGATGTTAAGGTCCCTTCTGCCGTTTCTTTACTTTGAGGTGATATTTTGAAAATGGAGCTCTTTTCCACAAGAATAGCGACTTTTAAAATAACGGATTCTTCACGCACTTATGTAATAGAAGTTTATGAGAGACTAATGTACCTTTAACACTAAGACTTTATTTAATTGTTTTTTTTTCAGTATATGAGTCACTTCACTTTGTTTATTGGCACTTTTCACTTTCCCTATCACCACTTTTTTTTTTTTTTTTATGGGCACCCTAGATTAGAAAGGTTTTTTTTCATTGTCCTGGGGTCACCCAAAACTATAAACAAAGATTGATCTCTATAATATTAATGACCCTATGGCCCTCTTTACGAGATCACCTTGACATATCAACTAATAAATAGTTTGGAATAGTGAAACGTTCCTTTATTTATTTCTTTATTAATTATGTCTAATGACTATTTTACATGAACACACATTAAAATATTTCACAGTTGTTCAAAAATAAATGTTTACTTCTTAAATACTTTAAATCTGCTTCTAATTACAGTATCTATATTTGGACCGAGAGAGTGTCAAAGTGTTTGTTCTCCGGGCTCTCTTTCCTAACTAACTTCCTCCCAGTGGCACTCCGTTGGTGACAGAGTCACCTCGGTGACCTTGATAATACAAAAAAGGAATGAAACAGTTATTTCGCATACAGGACTTTCTTTGTACAATATTTCTTATATCTGCGTACCAGAGACCCGAGCATTTCTACAAGGTTGCCCTGACATATAAACTTTATATATATTATACTATATATCAAAAAGAAAAATATATATATATATATATATATATATATATATATATATATATATATATACTATATGTATATATATATACTTATATATATATATATATATATATGCTCTTATATATGCTGCTTTGCTGCTATATACCTTATTGCTTCTTATAATATGTATATACGCCATATATATATATATATATATACTACTCTTTCTCTTCTTAACATATATATATATATATTCTTCTGCTGCTCTGTATATAATAATAACCCACATACTTGCATAATAGCCTTAACCAACATATGCTATATATATATATATATATATATCATGTGTTTTAGAACGAATAGAGGGGATTTTTTTTTTTTTAGAAATCTTAACGGGCTAAGGGTCAAAAATGTGCTTTGTGATGAAAAACCGTAACTGGCAAAGTTTCAGATCAATCTGACATTGCTAACCCGTGCCACAAGGGCCCTGAAGTTATGAAAAATTAAAGTTTTTTGCAAAGAAAAAATATTTCAACCGGTTACTCCGTAATCGTTTAAGGTATTGCCTTCTAGGTAGATTCATTTTAAAGGCTTTCATTTTGTTTTTAAAAATTATTTGAGCACTTTTCCGAGTAAAATAAGGTTGCTTTTAATTATTGTTTGTGGCAGACTTGTAATTAAATAAATAAATGTTATTAAACCGTATGTATATAAAAGATTGTATAATGAATACCTTTCAATAATTTCTAAAATTATTCATAGTAATGAACTATAAATCCTATAATTAAATGAATTATAAAGAAAAAAGTAATAAATAATAAATAAATAAATAGAAATTGGCAACTCAGCCTAAGAAAGCGCAAATAATACCGAAGTTAGGTCCCGTTCTTTAGTTTCTATTTTTCTTCTTATTGAGTGGAACGTGTTTGTGTACCTACTGTGTTTTCAATTTTATTTATTATAAGGAAAATTTATATTTCTAGTTCGCTTAAAGAAGCCATGGCTTGTACATCATCAACAATTCGTATTACTAAAAGAACTCACATTTACCTATTGGTCATGTCTCACAACAAATAACAGGCAGTAAGTTACCATAAATTCATCAACTGTTGAAGTGTTTATTTTACAACCTGTTGGTTTAAACTTAAGAGAAGCCACAAGACTCACTGTGCAGGAAGTTCTCTTATTTTGGGATAAAGCAAGAATACCTTTCCAATTACAAAAACATTGCATACCCAAAGTTAAAAAATTATACAATCAATGAAGAAATCTTCAGAAAACTGGTACACGGAAGAATGAAAGTCAAGAGGAGAAAATTCTTGCATTCACATCGACATTTGATGATCTCTTTGATATAGCGGAGACCATACTTTTAAGGCTCAAGCGAACCCAGGGTTGAGAGAGTTTTTTACCTATGCAAAGGAAAAATGGACGCCCAGGAAACATGGGAGGTGATGATCGAAAAATGGATCGAGCTCAAGAACGGAGAGTTGTGAGAATAGACAAAATGGAAGAGCTGAAGCAGAAGGCTCAACAGAAAAATGTAGGTAGGTGAGAGATTACTTTCAAACATAACTTTATATATATATATATATATATACTATATATATATATATATATATATATATATTTATATATTATATATATATATATACTATATATATATATATATATATATATATATATATATATATATATATATATACTATATTAAGTCATTAATACAACAGCACGGGACCGGTTGATCGCATAGCCGAGAATATACGTATATACGATATTTATATATATATATATATATATATATATATACTATATATATATATATATATATATACTATATACTTTATAACTATAACCATATATATATATATATATATATATATATGCTATATAACTGCTATATATATATATATATATATATACACTATATATATATATATATATATATAATGTACTACTAATGCTATACTTCTTATATATATATCACTATATATATTTATATATATATATATATATATAACAACATATAATATACATATATATATAACATAACCTTCTCTTTATATATATAAGTAGTAAACTTAAAGAGACATTTTTCTATAATTTTCTCATTCATCACTCATTGAATATTGAATCTAAAAGTGAAATAAATTGTTTTTACAGAAGAAGAAAAAGAATTAGAACTTTCATCATCTACCTGTGACTCAGGCGGCAGTGACTTGGAAGAGGAGACACCGGAACCAATGAACTTGGGGGATCAAGTCCTTCAGGAATCTATGACCGAGGGTGATGATGGAACAAGAAGTCCTGAAAATAAGAAAAAGAAGCGTAGCCGAGGAAGTAATGAAATAATCAATGAAAAACTAGCAATGTTACTAGATAGATGCAATATTTCGGACAGAAACGCAGGGAGGATTGTATTAGCCACTGCTGAAGCCTTAAATTGTAAAATAGAAATATTAATTAAGTAGAAGTGCCATTAGAGACCATAGATTAATGTACCGTAAATCTAGAACAGCAAAAATTAAAGACCGTTTTAAGAACTCAGACCTTGTAGGTGCTGTTTTGCACTGGGATACAAAGCTATTACCAAACCTTCTACAAAAGGAAAATGTTGAACGGTTGGCAATTTTGATCAGTTGTGGAGATGAGGAACAATTATTAGGTGAACCAAATATGGGGGTGATTCAATCCGAAGCCATTTGTGAAACTCTTGAAGAATGGAGTATGAGTGAAAAATTTGAGTCTATTTGTTTTGACACCACACCTGTAAATACAGGGTGACTTAAAGTTACGTGTACCTTAGTTGAAAAAGCGCTTGGAAGGAATATTTTACATTTGCCTTGTAGGCACCATATCTTGGAGGTTGTTTTGAAGGCAGTATTTGACTTTAAAATGGGATCAACCACTGGTCTTCAATCAGATGTGTTCAAAAAATTTCAAAACCATTGGTCGAACTTTATTTAATCTAAATACAAAGTTAGCGTAGAGGATGAAACTGTTAGAAAAACAGTAAAAAAAAAATTCGAAGAAGAGGTATCTTCTTTTCTTCTTTCACAGATGAAAGAGCTACAGCCTCGTGATGATTATCTTGAATTCATAAAATTATGTTTGATCTTCTTAGGTAAACTCTCCCAGTGAAGTAAAGTTTTAGAGCACCTGGTGCTTTCCATCACGCCAGATGGATGGCAAAAGCCATCTATTTCTTGAAAATATTGATTTTTAGAGAACAATTTATTTTGTCTGATGGAGATTTAAAGACAATGAGGGACATTTGTTTATTTTTAATAATTAACCGTTTATGTTGGCATGGTGGTTTCGAGCACCTAATGCAGTGATGGCTCCTAATGAAGATTTAAAATTTATTAAGAACATTATTAAACACCATAGATGATCAAGGTACATCTCAGGAAAATCTCTACAGATAAATATTTAAATCATGGCTATTTGAAGCAGAACTAGTTTGCTGGTTTTTATTTGTTATCAAAAGTAAAAAGAGAAAAATGGCCGCAAAAATACTTACATATAATATTGACGAGCTTGATGATTATAATAGAATAATAAAATTTCAAATCCGCTTGGAAGCTGCAGAAAAATTATTCAAGGAGAGATAATATTGATCTTGATTATTTTGTCTCAGAACAGAGCTTGGCCTTTTTTCATCGCTCCAAGATACCCATAGATTTTCTTAGTCACAATCTAGACTGGCTTGAAAACCAACACTATTTAAAATGCCAAAGATAATCCAGTAAAGGTTGTAAAATGATACAAATGGTAACCATGAGGACAAATTGATACAAGATTATAATAATATAAAGTGTCCCAAAAGATGAGGAGCAAAGCAGTATTTTCTTGAGTGGTAACAGAATAATATGGTTTGCATCCACAGTCAGCCGCCCCTTTCAAAACCCACTGTCCTTATATTGATTGTTTTATTTATTCCTTCGTCCTTGCATTTAAGTGTACTACTTAAATAAATAAATAAAAATTTGATATTTCACTTTTATTGACCAATTAACCTTGTTTTCTTATTACATTTCATTATTGTATAATTTTCCGGGTTATATATATGTCATTCCTCAAGGTCTAATGAAAATGTTTTTTACTGAAGATACAAGTTTTAACCCTTCTTGATGCCTCAGGTTCAATGAATAAAACAAAATTTAAATATACAAAAAATCTTCTATGACTTACACGTATTCTATAAGTGTCATAATATGGATGCCAGACTCAGACTGAAGCTAATAAATTGAAGTTTTCTCGAAAAATTTTTATTTGACAAGGAAAGGTGTTTAAATCATTTTTAAAGAAAAAATAAATATCTTCAAAATGAATCTACCTAGAAGGCAGCACCTTAAACTGTTTGGAATTAACGGGGGGAAAACGGTGATTTTTGGCGAAAAATCGTTATTTTTCATAACTTTAGGGCCATTGTGGCACTGGTTAGCGATGCCCAATAGAGCTAAAACTTTGCCATAGGACATTTTTGGACCTTGGCCCGAATGAAAATCGATAATTGATTTCTTAAAACCAGTCTAATATATATATAAATATATATATATATATATATATAACCTGCTGTTCTTAACCTTAACATATATATATATGCTGCTGCTATATATATATATATATATATATCATGCTCTTTATGCTATGCTATATATATATATATATATATATATATATATATATACTATATATATGTACTTTATTAAACCAGGTGGAAATAAAAAATTTAAACTTTGTAAAGTTGGTAAAACACTGAAAATGCACATCTTCCTAAGGATAGATGCAAAAGACAAAAATATTGTCTAAGCTTAAATTGTGAAGTTTCATCAGTCAATCTTTGTATCATGTTAATTTTTATATGTGAATTTTTTTTAAAATCATTTTCGTTAGACTGACCGGGATTAAATAGAAATTTTGGCTTTCATCTCACATATACAAAGATGGTTGGAAGGGGTGGCGTCCAGTATACATTGCCAGACGCTGCTCGCTGTACGGCACTCGCGCTCCAAATGCGTGCTGCGCGCGAGCGGTGCCGTGTAACAACTTACTTTGCGCTGCGCCTGAGTAAGTTTATGTAAAATATATAATGTAAATATAGCAATAGGTATAGAACTGTTGCTTTATAGTTTCAAAAACGTTATTACCTTTCTTTTTATTTAATGGGAGAAAATTTAGAAAATTCGTAAAAATTCCCTCAAACGAAATAATTCTGAAATAGCATTATCAACCATTCCGATACTAATTTTTTCATTGCATCTGGATTAATTAAGGCTATATATATATATATAGCATATAACTATATATATGCTATATATATATATATATATATATATATATATATATATACTTTCCATATATATATAACTGCATAACTAATAAAAACTACTATATATACTACTATGCTCCTTATATATATATATATATATATGACTTGGAAAACTTGCTAAGTTGGTGGCTTCTTTTGAGAGCAAGGTAATAACAACTCTAAAAAACTAATAAATACTGGATCTGAAAGCTATCCTTTCTTCATAAGTAGAATGTTTCTGAACCAAATGGCCTATCCGGAATATTATTCCATTATACGAATTCTTCACTTCGAATTACGATGATCCGAAGGAGATTCGGGTGGCAGAGCACTTTTCCTGAATTTTGACTCCCATGCCGTTGCTGAAAGCTACGTTTTCTTGTAATTTGAAGTTTGGAAGAGGGGGAGTTCAGGAGAGAGAGTATCTTCGAAGTGAGTCTTCTATTTCTTCTGATTATTTTTTTCCTGACTGAGTATCTCAATGGCATCAGACTTTTTGAAATTGTCCATACCCTTTGTCATAATTCTGCTGACAAAATTTAACAAAGTTCATACATAAATATAAATTTAGGTTTTTGTGAATAGCTATGAGGTGAGGGTGCTATATGCTTCCTAAACAGGAGTGATGAAGTATGTTATTACTGGAGTTATATAAGATAAAAGCTAATCATCATTCAAAAAATGTATGTATATTTGGGGGCATCCGAAATGAGCACAAACATTCAAAACATTTCAATGAAGAAACAATAAAGAAAATAATATACACATACAGTGAAAAGAATCGTTGTAGCCACGAAACATATCTGGTTGTATGTCAGAGATAAGCATACAGCTGTATGTGAATGTAAGAGATTACGAAATATAAAATAAAATAACAAACAAAATTAAAAATATATTTAATGAGGCTATATAAATGTATCTATTTGATTATATCCGTTAGGTATAAGCAAATATACAAACATTTGAATTAAGAAAATGCAATTATTATATAAAAATATTAGAGATATTGCAAAGTTGATATAAAAATGTCACTTGACGAGGAATTGTGGAACTTTGGTGAAAATTAATTAAAGATCCTTACATGAATATCTTGATCCATACAGGCCCTAATGTGCGTCTTCATTTTCGAAGAGAAGAAGCTCTGACACTTGAATGAGACAAGATGGAAATCTTGAAAAAAGAACTTTTGTGATTCTGGTTTGGTATAAGGTTTAATGTTTTACAGCCACCACATGGGCGTCCATCAGATAAATTTTGTGAAACAAATGAAAGATATTAGAAAAAGTTGAAGGATACCAGTTTTTTTTTTTTTTTTGCTTTGTAAAATTTTGTAAAATTTGTAAAAATGGGAGATGACACTGAAACATTCAGAATTCGCGGAGAGGAGCCTGAAGGTTCGTAGTCATAATGGAATTCAAAAATGAGTTTCAGACCATGATCCAAAATTAATTGAAAAGAAAAGAAGTCCGTATCGACAATGTTTGCTTGCGGTTCGTTTGAGTCATCTTTTTTTTAGAGTGTTCCATTTGTACGAATTTTTAAGTATTATTGTTGTTTTTCTTTTCCTTCATTTTAGTTGTTTTCCTTTTGAGACCAACTTTTCTTGTTGAGAATGTTTTTCTCTGGATTCTGATGCGCGGGCAAAACTTGCTAAGTTGATGGCTTCATTTGAGCAGGGTCCTATATAAGTTAATAAGGGCAATTTAAAAATCCATATATTTTAAACTTGATATTATTTTATTTAGCATAAAGGTGACAGCAAAAGTTGCCGTCTGTTTGAGATAATCTTTCTTTATAAGTAGAATGAGCAATCACGGCCTTTCCACGCAATTTGAGTCCCGATGCCGAATTCTTCTTTTGGGTGATGATCGAGATCAGGTGGCTTGACCTTTTCCTGGTCCTTATTGGAAAGCTGCACGTTTTCTTAATTTGAAGTTTTGGAGGAGGTAGTTCAGGAGAGAGTATCTTCAGTGATCTTCTATTTCCTCTGAATGTTACTTTCGGACTAAGTATCTCCACGTGATATCACGAGCTTTGCCTTCACAATATTCGACACTTATGTCAAAGAAATGTTTGTAAGCAAGTACAGGCGTAAGTTCATTATAAATATAAATTTAAAATTTTTATTGATATTTATAAAGTTGATGGTGTTATATATATATATATATATATATATATATATATATATATATATAACATATATATATATATATAACATATGTAACCCATATATATATATATATACTTCTGCTCCTACCCTGCTAACTATATATATATATATATTCCGAAAGAAATGCCAACGTGATGGATTGAAGATCGTGAGTTTATTAAGATTGAAGGTGTGAATGATAAAATAGTATTTTTACCGAGGGGTATAAAAAATTAGATGTTCTTAATTTTTTAACTTCACTTTTTATTTTAGAAAATGTATTTAGTAAATTTCTTATAAAAATTTAAGTAATATTTCAACCAATGTGGTAATTTAAGAGAAGTATGAACAATTTCATGTTTAAGAAGAAGCTGAATGAAGTGAACGTACAACGTTCAGAAACACGTCCTACTTAAGAATATTTAATTTTGCTACCGCGATTTTTGAAGGCTATATATACATATATAACATATATATACCATATATATATATAATATATTAACCTTAATAACTTAATATATCTATATATATATATATATATATATATACATATATATCTTATGCTGCTATATATATTTATATATATATATATATATACTACATATATATATTTATATATATACAACAACACTGTATATATATATATATATATATATATATAACTATGTATATATATATATATATATATATACCAACAACAATAATATATATAACTATATAACCCAACCAATATACTTCATAGCCATAATAATAACATAACGCTCTACTATATAACTGCTACTAACAACTTGTGCATATGTAACTATGTAACTATATAATAACTTAACGCTTTATATATAATATAGCAATATATATATATATATATATATATATCTTCTTCTTGCTAAACATAACAACATAATAACATAATAACTATATACATATATAACATATATATATGTATAGTATAACAAGATAGAAAACAATAACGCCTTACTATATATGTATATATAACTAATAACGCTGCCAGCCAATAACCTGCTACGACTGCTATATAGCAGCATACTCTGCTATGCTCATACATATATAGTAATATATATATATATATATATATATATGTATATATATATATATATATATATATATATTTATAATAATATATATATATATATATATAGTATATATATATATATATACTATATATATATATATACAACAATATATACGTTAATATATATATATATATTATATATATATATACGCGTAACCAATAATAACATACTCATACCGCCTTAATAATATGCGCTGCACACAACCTTGCATATGCTATACGCTCCAATACATATATATACCGCCAATAACGCGCATATGCCTGCACTGTATATGTAACATATATATGCTGTATACTCTCAACTGTATACTAACTAACGCTACTAATATCTTTTATATCTTTGCTGCTATATATATATATATATATATATTTAATATATATATATATATATATATATATATATATATATATATATATATATATATATATATATATATATATATATAAATGTGGGGGTGTTAGCAGGAGGAGGTTCTCTATTGACTTTGCCAATGTGCATGGTCTGCGTGCTAACCATAGATCTGTGGTATATTACCTCTCTTCCTCTCGACATAACATTTTATTACTGTCTGAGATCCAGCTGGCCAGGGATTCTTTTTCAAATAAACGTAATATCTCCAACTATAACTTTTCTATAATTTCCGGCTGAATGGTGGAGTATGTGCCTATATAAACATAAACACTCCTGTAACACGTCTCGAGAATTTTGACTCTCCTAACTTTGATGTTCTATGGCTTAAAATCTTTCTCCTTACTACTATCGTTATCTTGCGTTTCTGCTACTGCTCCCTAATGGAACAGATTTTTATGTTCCTTTTTGACTACCTTACTACCTCTCATGAGACTGTTACTTCTTCCCCATCCAAATGCCGAGGTCCTCTATTTTGGAGATTTCAACGTACACCACACTAAGTGGTTGGGCTCTTCTCACACTGATGCGGGCGGGGAGGAGGCCAAAACATTCAGTATTCTTAACGCTCTGTAACAGTTAATTAATGAACCTACAAATATTCCAGATCGACCTAGCCAATTCTTGAATACGTTCGACTTAGGTTTCACCACTACTCCTTCTCATTATAAATACAAAATTTCTCCTCCTATTGGTAACTCTGACTACATTTTTGTAGCTCTTAATTATAATGCTTTTTCTCCAGCAGCTCCATCATGCCCCAAACGTAATTTCTAGCACTTTAGTCGGGATAATTGGGGGGCTTTGCGTGTTTTTGTTTTCCTTTGCTAACACTCTTGGAATGATCCTGCTTTGACTTGGAGGATGCTTTGGTCACCGCTGAAAAGAAAGGGGTTGTAATCGCCGGTCGGATGAGCAGGTTCATCATATTTTCAACTAAATCTTTTTCTCCCTAAAATCCATGGTTTGTTATGGAGGCTTGTGTCTCGCGCCATTCAAAAGGGAAAGAGACGTTACTGCGGGTACCGGCATAGGAAAAACCCTCTTTCTACTTATACACTCTAACTAAAATTTTCCGCATTCTGCTCAGAAAATCATTTGCGAATTAGGGATAATTTTCGACAGGTAAGCATCTTTCAACCAAAAGATAGTAAAATGCTGCGACTCAAACTGCTTGGTTCTCATACTAATAGATATTTCTGACCTCCTGCCAAAAACATCTCTAACAAACTTTCCCTTTGTGATAAATCTGGACTAAATTCCTCTGCCTTATTCGCATCTGACGATTTTTGTAACGCTACTCTCCATACTTGAAAAGGCCGATCTCTTGTAGTCTGGCCTGCGGGTTGTTTTCATTCAATTTCGGGTGACCCTGGATGATGTCTGCCTTAATTCATCTCTTCCAAACTCCTTTCTCCTCTGGCGAGGAACGTATGCCCCAATGTCTTTACTGGTGAGGAAATTTTCCCCCCCCACCACACGGATGATCCCCGTGTGCATGGGATTCGGATTAGAGATTTTCTGATGAGACGCGCAGGAAGAAAGGGCTAACCGGATGGATTCCTCCCCCGTGTTTTTGACGGGATTGTGCTTCTAAGCTTGAGCCTGTCCTCTATGTCTCAATACTAAATACTTTTCCTCGAAGTGGCTGGAAGCGCGCATATGTTCAATCACATTCACTAAAAAGGGTTAGTCGCTTTGTTGACCCTTCTAACTTAATTGCCCATATAGCTCTCACTAGTCTATTTCTATTTTCTAAAATCTATTTGAAGGATTTTCTTAATTCTCATTTCCGGGATCATCTGGAAGGGACTTATTCACCTCTTTTCAGATCAATTAGCATACTTTCGACGTTCAAGAGCGTCAACTGGTTGACATTACTTTCCGTTTATCTAACTGATTTCATGGTCGTCCTTGGCCCTTATGAGACTATGGGAGCCCTTCCGTCCCAGGGGTGGCGGCTGTGAGAGATAATATTGCCAAAAGCTTTGGGGTCCGGAGTAGTGTTTGAGTCACTGCTCTCTAAGCTTCCTTACTTTGGGTTTCCTCATTTTCTTTGCTTACTCTTGTCTAGTTTTCTCTTCGATCACTCAATATCAGCATTCGTTGATGGAGCGTCTTCTTCCTCTTTGCTTGCTAATTGTGGTGTTCCTCAAGGTTCTGTTCTATCTCCAACTTTATTCCTACTTTTCATATTCAACGATCTCCTCAGTGTACTATCTAACACTTTTCACTATTGGTATGCCGGGATGACTCATCTCTCAAGGGTTCTGCTACTCAGTGTTCAAAATCGTTCCCTCGATAATTTGGCATCTAAAGTTGCTTCTCGTCTACAGCTTTCCGATTCTATTCTTGCCTATCTGGATGAGATTTCTCGATGGGATCACCGCAGCCTTGTAAAATTCAACTCTTTTAAAAACTCAACTTCTTCACAGCTCCCTCTCAGAAACACCTCCAAACTTTCCTATTTCCTTCGACTGCTCCAACATCTAACCTGTGAACAACAATAAAACAGGTTCTTGGTCTCAAAATTATAGACAACAAAACGTTCTGTGGAAACCTTCATATTACAATGGGCTAATGTGGTGGCCTGCCAAAAAGGAAGCTGGGCAGTCTGTTCAGGTTGCGGGAATATTTTTTTTCTGAACAGTTACTCCGAGATATATGAAGGGCCTTGTCGTCCTTCTGTTTGAAGCAGCTGTTTCTCACATTTAGGGGGGGGCCCGGCTCCACTCCTTACTATGGGATAGGGTGAGTCTAAGCTGTAAGAGACTAAGTAAACGTGTCCTCTTTCTTTCAAAACTCCCGTGGACCCGTTCTATCTCTGCTAGGCTGAGGCGTTGGCGGCACTATCTCTTTATCACATTAGGCACTAACAGTGCAAGGATGCTCGCGGGAGTTGACCATCCTCGCAGGGTGTTTTCCACCACCCTTGCGTCGCCCCGTTATCCACAAGTGGTGCTGTTGGTGGAGAGTATTGATATTGTCTGATGAGTTATTGAAAAATTCTAGACTTGTCTGTTTTGGTGCCTCTCTATTTTTTCAGGCTGACTTCTGTATCTGGTTGGAACTCCTTGCCTTCTTGTGTTTACCAACTGTAGATTAATCTTCTTCCTCATTAAGCCCACGTTTGCGCTCTCCTTGAGAGATTTGCGTTAGCTTTAGGCTTGGGTGGTTTCCTTATATTTTATTTTCTGCCACCTCCTTGAAAAAGCCTAGCCCGTGAGTGGTGGTGAACTGTAAAAAAAATACAATTAGACATATATATACACATATATATATATAGTATTATATAGTAGTATATAGATCTACCAGACTACTATATATAGTATTACTTAATTCTAAATATAGTATGATATGAGTATATAATGATATCATATAATATATATATAGGTATAGGTATATATTATTTTTTTTAATAATATACCAGCTTTTTTGAAATGTTATTATTGATTTGTAGTCACATCGGTTGGTTTTCACTTATCTGCTTGGTAGGAAAAATACGTGAAGAGAACCAAAAAGATGGGTATTAAGAATACAGTAATAAAATTTACAAAAAAAGTGTGATACATATGTGTTCTCTTAAATTAATCACCTTGAAAGGAAGGCATAAGAGTATATAAGAGGAAAAAAGATTTGGATTATTGCATGAAATTTTAGAGAATTTGTGTTAAAAAATATCCTTTTGGTATTTGAAAATAATTGGAAAGATGCAACGGGAATTTGAAAATTTAATGTGAAATTTTAAGAGTTAGGTAAAATAATAAAAATGTTATTAAATTTTTATATAATATAAGTATATATAAAATATATATATAAATATATATAGGAGATGGGAGTGGAGAACGGAGACAGCGAATCCAAGAGGAAACATGTCTAGAAGAGACGTGGAAAAAGCTCGGGGGACTTTCATCGGAGGTGACTGGATTGCGTACGAAGACAGGATGAAGGAGATGTTCCGGAAGGATACGCAGGATATCAGAGAGTGGTCGACGCGTAACAGGTTTGCCTTCGGAAGCCCCCGGTTGTACAACTGTAGATGTAACTTAAATAAAATAATGATAATAACTCAAGCAATTGATTATTATTTATATCATTCGGGTATATGAGTATATCCGTCTCATACTCATCATCTCATTCTAATCGTTCACCAACCCACTTTGTAGACACTTCCACCCTGTTGGGCTGTGGGCGCGTGGCCCTAGCGATGTCCGTCGTGTTTGGCGCGCCGCGTGACCTCCGGGTACTCGCGGGCTGTACCTGTGTGTGCCTTCCTCCAGGACCGCGCCGCTCTTCGCCGGCGGCGCCACAGTGTGTTTGGGGTTTTTCTTGAGTCCTCCACAGGCGATGACTTTGTGCCAGTGTTGTTGTAGTCCTACAAAGGATTCCATACGCGGGGCTCCCTGTATGCTGCTAAGTCTCTAGAAGACTCAAATCCAAATCCTTATCATCTCACTGAGGCCTATCACATTGAGTAGACGCGAAGTCTTAACCTCACAAAGCAGGACAGTATCTCGTCTTGAATTGGCACTGAATCGGTATCCCAGATATGATAATTTTTTAAAATTTCGATCTCGTCACACACGTTGTTGAGCGGGCTTAACGGCAGTATTTCGGGAGCGAGCGACGAAGCTAGGCGGGCGTCGACGCGGAACGGTTCAGCCAGCCAGCCAAACGACGGGCGCGGTCCCCCACAAGACACCGGGAATGCGCGGGAACCCCGGAAAACATTAAGTTACACTTCCAAGTGTAACTTAATACATTTCCAAGGTACTTATATCCACTTCCAGTGTAGCTTTAAACGCAGCAAAGGGAGGGTTTTAATAGCTCATGAATAGTAAGTACCTCATGTAAGTAAGGAGCTCATATAAGTAGCTCGTGTAAGAGTAAACCATGTGCGCGGCTACGCCGCCACATGGTTAGTACTCGTAATAACGAACAAAGGTAGGAAAAGAGGACAACATGTCGGGTATACATTTTTATCCTCACGCACACACATGCTTCACTGCACGTACAGAAAATTATTCAATAGAAATATAGGTCCCCGGGGGAGCGACCCCACAGTTAAAACGCTACATGAAATGTACACCATACCAGATACCCCACCCTCGGGAAACCTCTGAAAATAAATCGCTCATCGTTCTTTCCTGAGAATACAGGGGGCAGCCACGCCCCCCAATTGATTCCTGTCAGTGTTCTACTAACAACTGCTACTCAAATCCAACTCGCAGTGGATAGTATCAAAAAAAAATAACCCTTAGTAATATTCACCACGCTTGCCTACGCCCCGAGCTGGACGGTGATGTGCTCGGTCCTGTTGGGTGAATATTCACACAGAAACAATTCTCGCGGCATTTACTTTAGTCCATCTGCGTGTCGTCAAAACACTTACGGCGGAATCTGCTAGGCCCAGTTCAACCACCAGTGTGAATACTAAAGGATTTTTGAAATTATATATATATTTATATTATATATATATATATATATATTATAATATATAATATAATATATATGATATATATATTATATTATATTTGTACATTACAGTTTACAAACCCTCCCAGAAGGGTCAAAGACCCTGTCAGCGGCCAGCATCTTTGAATCTTCCTCCTATCTTCCGAAACTACATCTTTCCCTCAAGCTCCTGATCGACGGCATCCATGTCTCTCATGAGTCCTGCCACCGACTTTCCCATCTCTTCCAGGTCTTCCTCTTGATCCTTCTCCCGGTCTCCCACTCCATCTCTTTTGGCACTCTCCCCTTTGCATCCCTCCCAGGTGTCCCCACTACCTCAATCAAGCTGCATCCATCTTATTCAAAATAGCCATCACTCCAACCTTCTCCCTTATTATTTCGTTTCTCTGTCGGTCTCTTCTAGTCTTTTCCATTATCCTCTCAAAACGTACATCTTCGCCGACTGTAGTCTACTATCCTCTCTTGTTGTCGTACCCCATGTCTCTGCTCCTTTTAGTAAACTCGGTGTTAATACAGCTTCAAAGATCACCCTTCCCCTTCATACTCATTTGCTATGTTTTAGTATGAAAAATCTTCGTACTTCCCCATACTGACTATCCTACTATGATCTCTTTACGTGTCCTCCCTTCTCTTCCAAATACTCCACCCAATATTACATTTCTTCACCGTCTTTATCTCAGTCCCTCCACCTCTATTCTCAACCGGCCTCTCTCCTTCCTTACTAACCACCATGATCTCCGTCTTTCTGCGTTTATAGTCAAGCCGCCTCTCAGCCGTTGGCAAAACATATCAACCTCTCTCAACCGCCTCCCCTTCGTCCAGCACCCAAGTCAGTTCGCAATCACCGTCCAAATCTCCGATTCCTTCTCTCACTTTCTTTATCACATTCATGCACATGTATGAAAATTTTACAGGTTTCCGTGTTTCGCCCTTTTCGCCACATGAGCAACCATTTTCATATTCTGTTAGAAGTGCCACCGAAGCCCGTTGAAACTTTCCAGAGGTGTATTTAACTTTCTAACCATGATCGGCACATTTACTCTCCAGCACTCTCCAAAGTCTCTCTTCTTGCACTGAATCGCATGAATTGTTTGACGGAGTTTATGAAAAGCATTTATGCCGCGTTGTGAATTCTCATACCTTTTGCCAAACGTTAATTCTCCGGATGCGACAAAGGCGTTGGTTTCGTTCTTTCTATATCCGGTGCTGCTCTTCCCCCAGTCTGGTCTCTACTACTATTCTCAACCTTTCTCTAAAATTCTTCATATGTTTTTTGCCAGATGGTTCAACAAAGAAATTCCTCTGTAGTTTTCAGTCTTTTTGTATCCTTTTCCCCTTAATATTTGCACTATTTAAAGACTTCCCCACTTCTGGTACTTCACCTCCTCCAACACCGATGAAAAGCTTGCAGAAATCTTATTTCATTTCTCTCCTCCCTATTGTATTCAATTCTATGGGTTATCATCTTCACCCGGCCTACACGATCTCAATCCTGTTAGAGCCCACTTCTAATTCTTCATATTATTCCTCCCTCCTCATCTTCCGCTCTCTCACCATTCTCTTCTCCTCCTTCCCCAGTTCATTCACATTAGCAGTTCATGAAGTACTCCGTCCATCTCCGTTCGTTCGATTGATTTCCACCAAAACCTCTCGCCTGGCTATACTTATGTTGCACCACTTTCCTTTTGATCCTCTATATTTTTTTGCCAGTCTAAAAATACTTCTGGCCTCCCATCTGTCATCATTTCTTCCGCCTCTCTTACTCTTATTTTCACTCTCTTTTCATTCATTTCTGCCCCACATACTAGCCCTGTTTTAGTACGGTTCTATTTCTCCGAGGCCACCATTTTTATCAAGAGCCGTTTCCTCTTTATTCCTCCTATCACTTCTTCAGTCCACCCACTTCTTATCGATTATTGATCCACGATATAAGATGAAATTATTTTTGTCTAATATATTCCTTTTTTCCCTCAGTGATTCCACTTTAATCACATGTCCTTTTCTTATTCTGCAAGCTTTTCTGTCTTCACAACCAGGTCCGTCATCAACAATCTATATCCGAATCCATTGTACTCCAGGGTTATACTTAACATTCTTTATCCACTACAGAGATTTATATAGCTTAATAGATCCGGATCCGAATTCTCCTGTGATTTATTCCATCTAACCCTTGCAAACCTATGTGAGTCCCTTCGTTGAAAAAGAAAAACATTTCATTATCTTCAATCCCTTCCTCAGAAGAAATTTATCAGCATCTCTCCTTCAATATTCCTTACCCTTTCATACTGTCCTACCATGTCTCCACCCCCGTCTCTCTCTTCCCACTCCGTGCATTGAAACTCCAATCCAGAAAATACATCCCTTCTCTTCTTCCGTCTTCTACATTCTCCACCAACATTTTAGATCGTGTCTTTTTTCTCTCTTTCCGGGTGTTCCTGTTGCGGCGAATATACCTTATAAGTGGTACCTTTTTGCCTTGATTTTAAAATGGTATCTAATTCCCATCGTGTAATTATTAGCCTGTATGCAGTGGACACTCTCAGAAATATTAGCAAGCTCCTAAGATCTGCCAAATTCATATCTACTACTTGCTTTCTATTCCCTCCTCTACCCCGTATATAGCATACATATCCTCCTCCCGAATCTCTTCCTCTCTCTTCTCCTCTCATTCGCATTTCTGCCATTCCCATCACGTCGATTCTCCTCTCCCTCATCATCTCCAGAATCTCCTCCTTTTTTCCACCATACGTCGCAATATTAACCGCAGCGCATCTAATCTTAAAAAACACATTTTATTCAAGATTCCTGCTAGCAAAAATCGTTTCGCTCAGCCGGGTCTGTACCTAATAGGTATGTCTACGTTCCGAGCTGACCTGAGTAGTATATGAAATATATATATATATATAATAAATATATATTATAACTAATATATTATAATATATTATATATATATATATATATAATATATATAATATATATATATATTAATATATATATATATAAATAATATAAGTATATATAATATATAATATTATATTATATATATAATTATATAATATTATATAATACTTATATATAATAATATATATTATTATATATATATATAAATATATATATTATATTTGAAGCGTTGCTACCCTCCTTTAAGTTGATTGAGAAATTATTTTTCTTACAAGTTTATTTTCTTACACTATTCACAATTAGTTGATCCCTGTCCTTGGTTGTTTCAAAAATAAGATACAAAAAGAAGGCACTATTGTAGTTTATGTGCCTAGTTTTTTTTTTTAAATGCTGATTTTCATTACCGCATCAGATGTTCACGCATATCTCAAAAAAGGAAAAAATTGCTAGCTTGGGTGGAATATACGAAGATAAAATCGAATGCACTAGTTTGGCTCTAACTAATTTTCATTTTAGGGATTCCTTTATAATCTCCTTAATTTTATGTCTGGCATGATATGTTAGTATACTTAGAGTGGACCACACTATATACCCCCCTGCAGAGCTGAGTCGCAGTTGCTTCAATCGCGGAAGCGAAACGGCCTCCCAACTTGCGGCCTCTGCTCGATACATTCCCAGACGAAGTGGGTTGCAAAACTGGCGCAGACAAGACGGGAGGTGTATTGGAACGTAGATTGGGCGAAAAGCTCAGAAAGAGACGAGTAAGACGAGGATCGGAAGGAAAGTGGAAACAGCAGGAGAGCTGCTGTGGAAGCAAAGCAGAATGGATAAGTGAGGAACGGCAGAGGAAGAGGAGGAGGAAGGAAGTCAGATAGAAGAAGAGATAGTGTGAGGTGTGAATCCGTAGGAGTGAAGAGGTGAAGAAGTAATAGAGAGGAAGGAGGTGGAAAATCTGGCACAGGGTAAGAAGGTGGGCATCCAGAGGATCGGGATGGGTGAGGGAACAAGTCCGACTGGAACGTCCGAGGGTTCGCTCAAAATAGCAGTTTGAGACGATCGATCGATTATAACCGACGAGTAGAAGCTGTACTTTGAAAAACTTCTCCTTCCGAAGTAAAACCCGGGAAGGGCCCGTGTACATGGTTGAGGGAAACGGGAGCATCCTGACTAGAACATGTACAGAAGAAGATCTTCGAATGTAAGAGTGCACCTTTTGCTGCCGGGTCGGAAGTAGGTCTCCATGAGAGGGCGCAGCGTTTCAAGCGAGTGAGATACCGGGTGGGGTCTGCAGTAGCAAGCGGGAAAGATTGAGAAAAGAACTCACCAGGCAGGCGAAGTGTAGAGCCATTAACAAGTTCTGCAGCTGAACACTGAAGATCCTCTTAACGCCCCGTCGGTTATACCCAGCAATACATAACCTAAGCAAGTAGCTCTTCCCCATCCAAAAAAGTCCAGTTTTCTGGTTGGATGTGCCAGACGAGAGGCTTTTAAGCTGACGTGAACCTCTCACAAATCCGTCGAGATAGGAGGAAGCTGTGTATGGATCTTCTTCAAACCCAGCAAAGCGCATCATCTTCCCAGAGGAAGATTCGAAACGCGAACCTTGATCCTTGACCAGAGAAGGAATTCCGAAGAGAGATCCAATGAAACAAGAAGCTTTAGCTATAGTACATGCTTCAGCAGTAGCAACAGAGAGAGATAGCTTCGGTCCAACGAGTGAATCGATACAGGTGAGGATATATCGCATGCCATGAAGGTGGAAGAGGTCCAAACAATGCTATGTGGAACTCTTTCAAAACTTGACCCAGGGTCAAAGAACTGCCCAAGGAGCTTTAGTGTGTCTGCCACCTTAAGCGTGACAACCAGCAGGCGACCCCCAATTCCTACATCGGCGTTAAACTTTTCCCACAAAAGAGCTGTTACCAGTTTGCGTGAAGCCTCGACGCCAGGGTGTGAAAGCGAATGGAGATGGCAGAAGACCTTTCGCAGAGAATATGGAACGAAAGGGCGAGGGTGGCCTGTTGAAGTGTCACACAATTCTCTTCTCTATGCCCGGAAGATTGAACCACTGCAGCTGTAGAGAAGGGCTGCTGAAGAATCGATATTGTCTTCCCGTGCACGTCCATGGCTGCGTATAATCATGTCAGGAAGTGGGGAAGAGCGTTAATTCAATCCAGAAAGAGCATCCGCGTGAAATAGCCACCCGGAATGTGACGTTTCTGTCGTAAACTGTGGAAACGAATTCAAGATGACGAGCTTCACGGGAGGGAGTGAACCGTGTGGTCATATATATATATAGTACATGATATGGAATAAAGCAGTTTTAACATAAAAACTTTTTATCACTCAATAAAAAGTATTATACTCACTAGAAAAGTATATATATATAACGAAATCAGCCAAAATATAGATATACATTAAGTCAAAGCCCAATCCCGTTCCATAAATAGCTACTTATATATAGAACCGGTAGTACTGTGACTGAGAGGTGTCAATCTATGTTTTGAGTAGTTAAGAAGCAATAATATATTAGTGATATAGCCACATCGTCCTATACTTTTTTATTGGATAACTGACTGATATATATATATATATAAGCAACCGCTAACCTATTACAGCGAAATCGGAGGCATTATTATCATACCTCACGTCACGCTTTGTATATATAGTATGCTATAGATTCGTATATATTTATAGGTAATTGAACTGAATATAAAATATGGCGGTATGGACTATATATATATATAAGATGATATAATAGGCTTTTAAGAAAGCCTCACATAAAATGCATAAGATTACTTTGATTATGCCGTATATATGATACCAGTTACTTTAATTATGCTATGATACCTCGCTGTATTTATATAGGTAACGATAATTAGAGTGTACTAAGGTTAAAGCTAGTGAGGTACTACTTATATAAAGAGGGCTCCGCTGAGTTTTCTAGAATATCGTTATTAATATAGTATGATCATTTCCCAGATATGACTGAAAAGGTGCTTTATTTTTCGATTTTTATTATTTGTGGTAATATATAAGTAGAGTAGATAAATGGACTAGTCTAGGAAGCGACGATATCAACGGTGATTAGCTATCTCAAATATATTATATATAGAGTGCAATAAAGACCCCTTGCGAGACTGATTTAGTGAACCAAGGATAATATACGTAATAGAGAAGATACACTGAATATTACGCCATACTTATGCGTTAGAGATTTATGATGAGACGATATAATTTACTACCTGACACAAGCCAATAAATATAATATACCTTTACCATAAAGATACGGCACGATTAGTATATTCTAGTATTAACGTATATGCTTACTCAGTTATATATATTATAGGATATATATTAGAGTAGAGTAGATAAGCTGAAACTGATATAACAATCATTTTACTAGAATAATATATGCCCATAAACATAAATAAGGTATTAGTAAAGGTACACGTAATATTATTTAGATAATCTAAGAACGTCGGTATAAAGGTAACTGCTATATATTCCTCATGGTTTGCAAAGGCCGTCATAGTAGGAGTCTCATTCGGTTCTCGCTCTGTATTCATAGTATATATATAATATATATATATATTATATATATGACTGCTTAAAAGGCCAAAGTAGTTGTTGGAAGTATTATAAAAGCGGTGTTGTTATTGTTTGGGAACGTCCTCCGAGCTTTACGGGTAGCTTAGAGTGTAAGTAGCTATACCAATTTAAAGCCATAATAGTGAGTAGAAGATAGTTAGTTTGTGACCGGCCATATAGTAATATATATATATATATTATTATATATATATATATATTAATAGTAGTGGAAGTAATAATTTTGAATATGGATGATGTGTCACGTATATAATTCTATATATTTCTGGTAGTAGCGTTTAGGCAGAGTTTCATAAGCCCTTAAAAATCACAATAAGGCTACCATCTACCCTACGTAAGTTCCTCATTTATAGAACCGATGATGTATAGCTAAGTTATATAAAGACCAAATAAACTTTTGATAAATAGGCGCCTATCCTAAATTTCCATAAAGTTTAGTACTAATACATTATAGTGAGTCAAAACTCTGGCCTTTGGCGCTTTAGTAATTCATCATAGTAAAAGCGCAAGCTTCGAAGAGCTAATAAAGTATATAAGTAGTAGTGTATGGTAAGCTCAATATTATTGTGTACTCTATATTATTTGATATGGTCCATATACAGAAGCTTTAAGAGGTAGTACTTTGTATAGTAAGAGCATAGGATATAGCTAAAAGAAGTAAAGGAAAGTCCTTTTACGCAGTATGATATAGAGTAAGAAGGGAGACACTACCGAACGTGCGGACGATAGCGGAATAATGCCCCTTTATACTTTACTGATAATAGACCTTTAGGGTAAAAACTCGATGTTATCGAGAGTAATTAAAGAAAGTATCACCGTCATAAACGAGACGCTATTTACGAAGTATATATATAATAGTTCACTACATTAATGATAGTTTATAAATTTGTGAGATATAGACTCAAAATAAAGTTCATTGATCAGTATTACTCATATAGAGAGGGCTCATATGATACTTACAGCGTACAGAGATAAAACCCTAATTAGGAAAGCTTGTCGTGGTCGGAGAGATTAACAGATAGTTCTCCAGATCGTACGACATTTCCTAGTTCTCCTTATGTCTCCTTATTTGAGAAATTTCCTCTCGTGTGGAAGGTGAAAAAGAAGTTAAAAAAATTTTTTTTTAAAATTAGAGCATTTTAGTCAGCGAAAACCCTATTACGTATCGAAAGCAGGACAGGACATTTTGTTAACAAAGGCGTTGCGTATTGAGGGTCGCGTTCAGGCATTTGCTGTGTAGTATAGTGTTTAAACAGAAGTGCCTATAATGCGAGAAATATAAAAATCAGTAAACAGGACTATTAAAAGAGCATCAGGAAAAATCTATCACATTAAGTGATAGGAGATTAGGATCAAAAAGTGCAGCTTGGCACTCATTTCAAGAAGTTATCCGGGTAAAACATTACTGTTGTTCAAGGTGTAGGGATGTAAGAGTAAAAATAAAGATACTAACACAGCCATTCCAACCTATGTTTTGCCCTACACTGGGCGGCGGAGTGCCCGGAGGGGAGTGACAGTGGGATCGCACTGTAAATATATCTCGCGTTCCATTCCATGTACCGGTATTACAGGACCGCTTAGAAGGACTGACGACCTTTAATCTTGGCGCAATTGTATGAGATGGTTAGACTACATATTCGATTTCTCTAGTTCACGCTATATAGTGGTTTGCCAATGTATACTTATTTAACTGAAATTTGAGCGCTTCGAATGTCCTTTTTAATGCCAAAAGAAAATTTTCTGCTTGTTGCGGTATAGGTGTAAAGCCTTATAAAAATATAAGCAGTAAAGTATTATATATAGGATAACGAGGACCCTATAGAGTAGATATATATTTAAGGACTGAATAAGTGTAGAAGTAGAGTTGCTCAGATTTAATACTCAGAGATAACCGAAAATATTAGTTTATTAATGAAGACTTATCACGATATAAGTTGTATTGTGAGTAGAGTAGTATATATATATATAAATGAGGCAATTGTATCTTTCAGCCATTGCCCGGTGTCTCCATAAAAACCTACATTCCTCGTGAGGGTAATACCTTGCGAGAGATGGCCATAAGAGAATGTATATATATATGATTTGTTAGAGCTAAAAAGCCTTTTGAGAGCATGAAGAAGTAGAGAGAGTTGTCTATCGCATAAAAGTGGGATGGTAGTGCGGAAGGAAAATTTGTAATGATTTGCGGGCAATTATGTTCCAAGAAGGAAAGGAAGATTGATGAGACAGGTATGAGTACACGGTGCTCAGAAGGCCAGTATGAGTAGTAGATAAATAGGAAAGGAGTAAGCCTATATAAGTTTGAGTAGCTTTAGGCGCACTGTAGATTGATACGGTATAGTATATAGATAGATATGATATAGAAGAGAGCTATATATATATATATTTAGTACCGGTATATATTATATATATTATAAATTGTGTGTCTTATCAGGCAGCGCAGTGGTAACGAAAAGCTAGTTTCTGCGTAACCCTCTGAAAGAGACAGTTTTTAATAGTTGCCCGACTCAGGTTAGGAGATACCCAGAGTTAGGCGCACAACCCGGCCCCCTTAAATATTGGAATACAATACCGTAGTAACCCCCCGTTGCGCCGAGAAGTACTTTTCTACCTCGACGTAAGACCTACACATGTAGATGGTCTTGTTGTAGCTTGTTCCACCACACAGGGCATGTCGTTTCGGTAAAGGAAGACCTAAACCCTAATTGATCTTTGCTTGAGACCCCGACACAAGTGCACCTCTCGCGAGTACTACTTAACCTAATGGATTTGTTGCTGAGAGGCGCCTCACACAGCCTCAACAAAGCTCACACCAGCCCATAATATACTCGTCATGCAAACCTCCTATATGTATTATTTTGGTGTGTGGCCAGACTTTACGCTGTCATCATTCCAATGTAATGATTATGAAGTATATTTGTCAAAGCCCCTTAACTGAACTGAACGTCTGCTACGGTCTCTTCTCGTTAATATCTGATTAGTAGGGGCCAATCTGAGCTATAAGGTAATATGATGGACGGTCGGAGTATATATATTATATATATATATATACTATTATATATATTATATATGATATAGTATATATATATAATTTAATATATATATTATATAGTTAGATGAGACGGTCTATATATATTATATTTTACTTCGGATAAAAAATATTTAAAATGCAGGTTCGATGGCGAATTTAAAAAATTACTACAAAGCTCCCTTAGTTGTCTGCCTATAACCGACAACGCCTTATATTACTGTGGGCCAGACAAGACTCTTTGACCAGTAAAGAGCATAAGCACGCACCTCGCATATTTCATCCCTTCCTTCTTCGTCTGCGGTGATTACCAAGAGCATGGTCACGTGATTCCGTATCCCGAGAGGGCAAAACCAAATGTATTCGCTCCAGAATCGTTAACATAAGAAGCAAAACGCCGATTTTCAGAGCGGATCTTTGTTAGAAGCAGTATTTCGCAGTGGCGTTAGCATGGTGGAATATTGCTTTCGTTGATTTTCTTTTTTAAAATTAATTTGTTTTCAAACGTTAAGTTTTGTAATAATGCATTAACTTTTTTTTATTTTTTTTAGTTTTTTGCGAATTCTTGAGCTATAACGCAAAGCGGGCAGGAAAAAGAATAGTAAGGAGTGCAACGGAGGCGTGCTTAAGAGTCGAGGTACATCGCGTGTAGTACTGAGTTGACTAAAGCAAATAGAATAATGACACCATTATGCGAAGATATATATATATTATAATATATAATCCCCAGTAGTAAATGTAAATAAACAGAGATATGTCTTGCGATAATTGAGAATTTGTGTACCCATAATTATTTAACTAAAAAAAAATAAATGAGAAGAACTATTTATTTTCCCTTTAATAACTGTGACTGCTAAAGAAATATATTTTGATGATGATATAAGGTTATCAAAATGAGATTAAGCCTCCGTCACAACTATAAAAGCATTGTGATGGCTGAATACTTGATATGAGGAATCCCACGACTAAAGGGGTGATTATAAATTAAATATATAATAATAAATTAAATAAATATAATAAATTAATATAAATAATGTAAATAACAATACATTAATAATCAACTAAAAAACCTAATTAATAACTTAAATAATTAAGTATAAATGTTTTCGCATAGATGGAAGTAACAATAATAAAAAATAATAATACCAGAATGTTGAGTACAAATTACGTGTTTCTGGTATTGAAATACAGAACTGTTACAAGTTAGGGTTCCGCCAACGCGGAGTTTTGAGACCTGCTGATCGGAGCGGCTGCGTTGATGGCCGGCAGCTTGGACCTCGGGGTAAAAGGTGGGCGCTGGCTACTAAAGAAGCGAATAGCGAGAAAAAAAGGACACAAAACACAGACCAGGGGGTAAATTTTAGACCCGTGAAGAAAAAACCCCGAAGACGAACAAAGGTGACAGAAGAGGGATTGGGTAGCAGGTGGTAGAATCATAAACTCAGTACACCTGGCTCTCGTAAAAGACGTAAGCCCAGCCTGACCGGCGGGGTGTGTTCCAGCCCCTCCTAGTTACCAGGTAAAATTAGGCTTATGAAGTCTCAGTCTTCAGCTTCAGACCGACAGAAAAGCCACGGGCCGGGCACATAGTTGCGAGAGCAAACTGGCAATGGTGGGGCGTACCTGCGAGGAACCCCGGGTGTACAAGGCTGATGAAGAAATGGGATGTGCTGTTGTACAGGGAGTTGCGCTACTAGCCCTATAGGGTAAAATCAGTCAAGAGTGTAGTAGGGTTGCATTTAGTCTGCATCCCCGATCCCCCCACGTGTGTGGGGGGTGTTCCATCATTAAAATGGCCATGTGTTCGAAACAAGGCCATAACATTAAGCCAGCAGCGTCTTTCCCCAGCCTTCGTGAATTGCGTCCTACGCTGTTAGGTGCGAATAACAATTCGCTTTTATTGCTAGTGTTCCACGTTCTGGCCAAAAACTCACAACTCTGGTCTGCACGGACTCCACTTATCAGGTGTAGCACTTACGCTATCACCTCATTGCAAACAAAGGAAAATCAAGCGTTCCACTTTCTGTAGCTGCGGGTCTGGTGCCAGGCCGGGGCGTGGTTGACCCCATCTCCGAACCACTCTCGAGCCAACGATAATCCGGGGTGATAATCTAGCCTCCCGCTTCGTGTGTAACCGAAACAGCTTGGTCTATGATTCATCCTTTTCCACGATGGACCAAACACTCGCTCAGACATACTTCTGTTCATTTTACCGTTTAATTTCTTTACTCATTTACCCCCTTTCGTTCACACCACACAACATCTTATCTATTAACGGTATTCAATGTTCCCTCGATAGTGGTATTACTTGGAAACTCCCCTCACACCTTCTTTTATCACGATTACCTAGCATTTAGCCCCTTAAAGATTGTCCATCTGTTAAAGACACATATGAACCTTTTATAGATTATATACTCTATTTTCCAGTAACCATCTTAAGTGATATCATTCATTACTATACCCATATACATAATTATAGACACCAATGATAACAAAGAATTGTAAAACCCTCATGTAAGACACCCTCATATGAGCGCACTCTAAGACTAGTCCACTTTAGTATTCCGACCAATTTACTTATTTAATTATGCATACCCAGCACACCTTTATCGAATCAAATGCCATTATATAAGAGACGATATCAACAGCTTTCCTAGAACTACACTCTGCTCATCATTCACTATAGATTTATAGTTTACCCCATCTCATTCCAACACATACCCTTAAATCATTTTTTTAAAAACTCAGATTCTTATTCTGGGATAATATTATATGTACTGTGCTTTTATAGAGGATTACTTAGTGACTACTCACTTACTAAACACATAACCTATATACTCTATAATCTACGTTTACTTTTCAAACCCGAACTAATCTGAGCGCTGTGTTACGCAACTCGGACCACTAAAATGTTGTCAGTGCGGACCGGAACTCTCCCTCTGAAACTAGACCGAGTATTCTCAATTCACAAAAAAAATTGCCGGACCGCTCTCTTCCGAAACTTCGCCGCGAAAAATCTCTTTAGAATCCGAAAACCGAGTCATGTCCGGCATATAAATTTATGGTAGATCAGGATAAGAGCAACCACTCCGGAAGAACAAATCACATCTCATCTTTGAAGTTTTCATACCATTTATTTCTAACATCCTTATTTAATCATCCAAAATTCTATTTACATTATACCCCAACCACCACGCTTCGCCACTTTTCCTATTGATTCAATATGAAGCCCCAAATCATCCATCACCCGCAAATGGAATATTCACAAACAAAAATTTTAATATACCAAATGAGAGAGAAGGACATAACAACAGAACCCTGTCTCCCACTCCGAGCGTAGGCTTTAATCCTAAACCAATCTGACTCATATTTTCGACAACAAAGCATTTATTCTGGTTGAATACACACCACACAAATGAAGGTAGAATCCAAGCCGTATGAGATTAATATACGGAGTATGTTATATGAGTATATAGAGAGTTATTACACCTCCATAATAAAAGATTTGGTACAATCACATAGATTTATACCCTCAATAAATTCTACTCAAGTAAATAATTATAATATATGAGAATATGATCGTCAGTATATAACCAGCCTCAATTTCACTCTAAGTAATCTATACTATGAAATAAGCAATATCATAGATAACTTATTCTCAGTCTACATAATACCAAATAATATAGTATCTTATATATCTATACCTATATTATTAATAGTAATATAATATAGAAACATATAATTTAATTAGTATTATTAGAGATAATTAGTTATCACTAAATAACTTCATACAGTAGGTATAAAATTATATATATATATAATGAACTATCAGTACTATAATATAATTCTTCGAGAAGTTCTCTAAGGTTAATCAGATATCATTTACTACAATACATAGAGCTAAAGTAATTCAAACGATCATTAGTCTTCTCTAACTGCACCTCTTACCAGAGAGTTTAAAAAATGGACTGTACTCCATTGCAAGTATTTCCCAGGTTCTCATTTGGAATAAAATCATTATGATTTGGAAAATTATGAGAATAATGGGAAATCCTCCTAAACAAAATCCATTTGTCCTTCAATGGAGCATATAACATGAAACTTGATTTCGATTCTAATTAGCAGATACACAGAGTTTTCTTGGTTTATTCAAGAAACTTCAATGTATTAAAATGCCTTATTTCTCAAAGACAGTGTGATTTAATAAAAAATGTACGGATATTGCACACATATTCAATCATTCATTTTAAGCTGTAATGATCTTGAAAGAATATAAAAAGACTTGGATCCACATCTTGCAACCCACTTATGCCAATTCAAAGTGTTAATACAAGGGGGAATAGCACATATTTGATTCAGAAAGAATTGAATGTTGAAAAGACCTCTGCAAGTTTATATTTTAGAACAATCAATCATTTAAGCTTGGCTCTAAGTAAATGGCAAAACTTGAAATAAAATCTAAGAGTTGCAACCAGTCTTATGGTACGGAAACTATTAAGCAAAATCAATTTTATTTATATCAATTATTCTCCATATTTGAGCTTTCCAGCATAAGTCTCCAAACTCTGAGGGATGACAGCAGAGTTCAGACTTTAAAAGAAAAGCTGAAGAAGGCATAAGAGTTTAATTTATGAATAAAAGTAAAGAATCAATAGACATAGGTATATCAAAACAAGATAATTGTTTTAAGTTCTGTAGTAGACCCAAGATACAAACGACTATTTCTAATGATAATAAAGAAATTGAGTAAAAATGGGATGCTTGAAGAAATATGCAATTAATTGAAGGTAGAAAGTGATAATAAGTAGTAGAACAGAAGTAAGTCTGCGATGAGTCATCCATCTATTTTCAGAAAAGAGCATTATCTACAATGAACTTAGATTGGCCAGTACCTCAAAATCATCAGAGCATTAAGAAAAGAAATTACTGCAAAGTACTTAGTTTTTATTCAAGTTTGAAGAAAGTGAAAGTGGCAGCGAGTAAAGAGTGTTTAAAAAGGAAAAAAGAAATTAAAGTGGCTCTTCAAAGGTGAAATTCTTAAAGAATTTGAAATTTTTTTTACCAGAAAATCAATTTCTAATCTGGGAAGATTTAATTTTAATAGTGGAGAGTGATGCAAAACTATTCCAAACATACAGTACTTGCCCAAAAAATTACTCTCCTCCAGTCCCCCCATATATCAGAGAAATTATTTTTATTTTCAGAACAAGAAACTATATTAGGAAAAACGTTTAAAATTATCGCCCAATACTGGTGAACGTTTTTCTTTACTCCCCAACAATTTAGCAATATATTCAAGTGTTTAAGATTAAATATCTATAATAATATATAATATATATATATATTATATATAATTATATATACTATAATATATATATTATAATACTATATATATATATAACTATATATATATTATATATATATAATAAATATATATAAAATATATATATTATATATATAATATATATAATATATAATATATATATATATATATATATATATATATTATATATATAAAAATATGATATATAATATATATAATATATAAATATATATATAATATATATATTAATTTGGATTCTGAATTCTCATTAAATTGAATTAATAGAATATCTTATAATCTATATTTGAGTACTTGGGAAACTTTATTTAAACTAATACTGTAATATTAATACACGTATGAATCTACACAAGGCTGAATATTATTTTTTTGTTAAAAGATGGGCTTGGGTTATGTAAAATAAATCTTCTTAAAATTAAAATTTTTCTCATTTGAGGAGTTTAGAATCCGGTTCCGCCGGAACCGGAAAAAAATATGCAAATTTGTCCATGGATCATTCTTCATTGTCCGCGTAACACCTCTAAATATATATAATATACATAATATGATATTTATTATTATAAAAAATATATATATATAATATATATATTATAATATATATATATTATATTATATTATTATTATATATATAGTAGTATATATATATATAATCTTATATATATATATTAATATTATAATATATTAATTATTAATTAATAGTTTATATATATATAATATATAATATAATATAATAATTAATATAATATATATAATAATATATTAATTATAAATAGTAATATATATAATATATGTATAGATATATATATTATATATATTATAAATATAATATATATATATATTATTATTTAAATTTATCGAGAAAAACTTTTAAAAAAATTATGTTCCATTAAAAAATTAAAAAAAAAATATAGTTCATACAGTCAATTGGATTTTCTAATGTGTATAGGAGATTATTGATTATACTTGAACGAGATTAGATTGGAGTTAACGGCGAATACACACTCCCGTCATTACATATATTTATGTGTAGATAGAAGAAAAGGAAGTTAGCTTGATTTGACCTTATATACAGTTGACCGTGTAGAACATTTGAAACTGTAATATTTTGAAGGCTCTCCGGTTTACGACAGCTGACTAGACTTTTGTCAAAACGTCCACCAAGACATGGCACACGTCCAATTGTATAAATCGAGAGACCCCACCTTCGGTAATTAAAACAATGATATGATTATATAAACTAAATTAAGAAACAGTTAAACATAAACTAATAATTATAAAATACACAATTACTAAAAATTAAATTAGTATAGTATACTATTGAAAAAAATACCTAAATACTTGTTAAATAATAATTATTAACTAAATATATATAATAATATTAAATTAAATAATAATGATGTTAGCTAATCCCTTAAAACAGTAAATTTTCTTATTGACGAGGATTCTTTTATATAATAATTAGCTGATAATCATATATATTAAATCGTGATATTATATATATAACAATAATTAACATATTTGATATAACGCTTACCTATAGGAAAATTAAATTTATTATACAAATATAAATACGAAAATGCAAATATTACATATACTATTATTAGTACTAAGTAAAAAACTCTATATATAAATATATTAATTATATATATATATTATAATATATATATGAAAAGCATCGTAGGTCAAGTTCTGTTGATTTGCAATTATTTACCCAGGGTTTTTTTTTTCGGTGGGTGTATTTTTATTAAAAAGGACAAAAAATCGGACGCATGATTAAGGGTAGGGCTTTTATTTCTAAAAACCTCAAAGATAATTTTTAATATAACCAACCCATTGGAATAACCACTATATAATAATAAAAATAATATGAATAATACTTATAAATAGCATAATATATAATTGAAAATTAAAGTTTGATTAATATATAATAATAACATTTATTCCACAAATTATACAGCTCATCTTGAAAGGCAGTACATAATACATTAATAAGAAAAATAATACCAATACCGTATATAATATAATAACTGATATATCAGTAATACCTTATCTCAGGTCTAGAACTTCTCCCCTTATCAAGACTCAGATATCCCCGCGTGTTAATTAGTAAATTGCGTTATGTTAAAATTCGATACACTATAAATATATAATTGATTATAATAATTTCAGCCCCTGGCCCACCTATTATGAGCAATGGAGTGCTCTATACACCGCCATCCAAAAAACCGGCCATGCTCTAGGCAAGGAAACCATTCCTATCAGTGCACACTCGAAGAAGAGAGATGTGTACAGAGCAAGGCTTAGGTAACTGAAGGCAGCGGGGTAG
>JABUQX010077436.1:60000-62500 GCA_015478945.1 Trachelipus rathkii | reverse complement strand
ACTCCGCAATTAATATTAAAACAATCACTTTCAACCATTTATTCTTACACACGCTTCACTATCGTCGTACATACTTTTGATTCCATTCTTAAGCTCACCTGCAACACCATATATCAATAACACCTTCCATAGAGCTTCTCTATTAATCATATCATACACATGTTGCATATCCAAAAAAACTAAATACAATTTATTCTTCTTCTCCCTTATTTTCTCAGTCATTTGTTTCAATGTAAAGATTTGATCCTCACATCCTCTACCACTTTTAAACGCACCTTGCACTTCACAATCAGTCCTTCAGTCACTCGACGTACTCTTTCGACCAAATACCAGTGTATATCTTCCCAACTACACTCAATAAACTAATTCCCATATAATCTTACAGTTACCCTTATCTAAGAGTACTATTACTGCTTTCCTCCAATCCCTCGAAACTATACCCTCCATAAACGATTTGTTACACAACTTCCAAATCCAATCAACCAATATCTCGCCTCCATTCTTGATCATTTCACCGGTAATTTCATCTAAATCTGCAGATTTACCATTCTTCAACTTTCTCGCTCTACCCATTACCTCTTCCTAACTAATGACCTCATCTCCAAAATACCTATTCCTTCTTGCACCATCAAACCCACACACATTCATTATGTCCTCTTCATTATACTGTCAATGTTATGCAGATTTTCGAAGTGTTCCCAACACATTCTAGTCACATTCATTTCATCAGTTATGAAAGCACCATTCCTATTCATTATTCTATACCATGCAAATTCCCCATACTACTCAAATGTAATAATATGTATGTATATATGTAATAATATATGTATGTACCATACAATTATAGAATTATATTCGTACTATATATATATATGTATATATATCTTCTTTATAATAATAATAATATATATATGTAATATAATAATAATAATAATAATAACAATGTAATAATAATATATGTATGTATGTATGTAATATAATAACAACCAATAATAATAATATAATAGCTATATAATACAATACATATGTAATACAATAATAATAATAATATATATGTATAATAATTGTATATGTATGGCAGTAATATATAATAATGTAATGTATGTAACAATATGTATAATATATGTGGCATAATATGTAGCCCAATAATAATATGTAATAACCAATAATAATATAATAATGTAATATATATAATAATAACTATCATAATAATATAATAATATAATAATAATGTTTATCATATATATAATAATATATATATAATAATAATATTAATAATAATAATAATAATAATGTATAATAATATATATAGTAACATAACCAATAATATATATAATAATAATATATATATATATAACAACATGCATACATAGGCATAATGTATAACATAACATGTAGTATATGTAGTGTATAAATATAATAGTATATATATGTATGCATATATATATAATATATATGTATATAAAGTATAATAATAATATATAATAATAATATGTATACAATATGTATATATATATATGTATATATAATAATAATATGTATATATATATATATTAATAATATAATATATATATATATATATAATATATATAATAATATATGTTTAATATATAATAATATAATAATATATATATGTAATAGCAATAATATATATATGTAACTAATAATAATATATATGTAATATATTTATATGCTAACTGTATATATATATATATATATATATTTAACTATATATATATATTTATATATATACATATATATATATATATATATATATATATATATATATATTTATATATATGTAACATATATATAACTATATATAATAATATATATATATATAACTAATAATAACTAATATATATATATATATATAACAACCAATAACCTTATATATATATATATATATATATATTAATTGTTAACTGCAGATTTCATTTTTCGTCGGCGGTACGGATGTTTGTTTAATATCCGTGGATCAGGATGTTTGATATATATATATATATATATATATATATATATATATATATATATATATATATATATATATATATATATATATATATATATATATATATATATATATATGTAACTATATAAACAAATAGGGATTATAATAACTTATAATAATAATAATAATATATAGTAACCAATATATATATAATATAATAACCAACATATATATATATATATATATATATATATATGTATATATGTATATACTCTTTCACTATGCTGCTAACCTTTGTATGTATATACGGTGTAATATCTTATGTACGGTATGTAATAATAATATAATAATAATAATAATATCTAATATTAATAATAACATAACAAATAATAATAATAATATAATATATATATATAATATATAATAATATATAAATTAATAACAATATGTATAAATAAAAATAATATATAACAATAGCAACCAATAATAATAATATATATGTATATATATATAATATAACTATATATAATAATAATACCATATAACACA
>JABUQX010077436.1:50000-55000 GCA_015478945.1 Trachelipus rathkii | reverse complement strand
ACTAATATCTGCATCAAATTCTTTATACTCGATTATGTTTAACAGAAAATTGATATCGAGATATGGAGCTTTAACGCCTAATGGTGTCAAAAACCAACGTTAAAAAAGTCTGATAAGAAAGAAGCATATTCTTCTGATTGAATCTTTCTCGCGTGTGGTCATGTTAAATTGACCCCGGAATAAATATATTTTAAAAGCATAAATAGACATGCCATCCACCGAGCGTGACTCATACTGCCAGAAATGTGAAATGAGACTCCCGTCGGGGCTGCGCCAAGGAAGGTCACGGCTAATTCTAATAATTTCCGATAATCATCTCGATGCTGTTTCATGCGTAACTGATCTTCAAGAAATTCCATCCTATTATCACGAACTTCCTCGATGACAACGTCTACCCCATTACGGTATTTTGTACTGTCTAAGGTTGACCAACTTTCTTTAAATCTTTTAAATATATTTACATTTGGTTCAAATTAGTGATGGGACGATTCCAAATTTCCAGCCGATGCCGATTCCGATTCCGATACCAGTTAAAAGTGCCGATTCCGATTCCGATTCCGATTCCGATTCAATTCTTTATATATATATATATATATATATATATATAATATATATATATATATATATATATATATATAATATATATATATAATATATATATATATATATATATATAACAATATATATGTATAATAACTACCACCAACAACATATATATATATATATATATAATAACAACTTGAATAAATATTCAAGTTTAAGCTATGCTATGCTGTATATACCTAATTTGCTAAATCAACTAATTTTAGATATTTAAAAACCTTATAAACTAATGTTATAGAAATTCTCTTATATTTTTATCTTTGCTAAAGAAATAATTAGTTAATTACCCTTTTATTTATTTAACCACTGAAAAATAATAGCAATATTTAAAAAATCTTACAATAAATGAACAATTTTGTCATTTTTTGTTTAAAAAAAAATTCCTTTAATTTACTAAAAGTAAGATCTTGAAGCAAAATTATCATTATTATTTGTAGTTAAATCATGACTCTTAAGTTTTAGTGCAAAAACAACATTTCTCCCGTTTGTGAGTGCATCCGATTTTTTAGAATAAATTGATCCTCCAATTCTGTCTTTCACTTTCCACGGAAAAGGGGACGAACTTGAATATTTTCTAGCAAGGACACTCAAATGCTGAAAGTTTCCTTTATTCGATGACCACCATTGTAAGGGACTTTCTGAATTTTTAATGTTTCATATTTTTATATTTACTGATTTCTACTTTTATAACATCTTCAATTTTTTCAATATATGTGTCTTTCTCCTTGGGAATGAGTTTCTTTGCTGTTTTTAAAGTTTTTTTTTCTCTTTAAATTCCGAAAAACAACTTTCAAAACTGAAGTTAAATATTATCTTCAGTATAACTTTTTTCGCCCATTCTGTTGATAAATAAGAAAAATCTGAAAATTGGTTTAAAAAAGTAGTGGAAACTGTTTTCCCTTTCCTTTATATAACATATATCCTCATATCCATTGCTTAAGAATATCTTCCACTTTTATATTGTTATAATCATCCTCAAGGAATGTAATTTTAAAGCGTGGATCAAGATAGGTAGCAAGCACAAGATTCTTATCAGTAAAGTAAATGCTGAATATTTTTTACTGAATTTTTCCATGCTGATAATGTAGACACAAGTTCCTTAAATAGTTCTTTTTCTCAGACTCTTTTAAAAAAAAATGCAAATCATTTTCATATTTCGGATTATTGCCGATGCCATTGATTCCTTGTGGCTCAATCTGAAAATTGGTTTAAAGTAGTGGAAACTGTTTTCCTTTCCTTTATACAACATATATCTTCGCACATCCATTGCTTAAAAAATATCTTCCACTTTTTATATTGTTTTAATCATCTCAAGGAATGTTATTTTAAAGCGTGGATCAAAAATAGGTAGCAAGCACAAGATTCTTATCAGTAAAAAGTAAATGCTGAGTCTATTTTTCACTGAATTTTTCCATGCTGATACTGACCCAGTCCCTCAAATAGTTCTTTTTCTGACTCTTTTCAAAAAAATGCAAATCATTTTCATATTTGGGATTATTGTCGATGCCATTGATTCCTTGTGCCTCAATAAATTTGTACAATCAACAAATTTTTAAGTATTTATAGCAATTTTCAAGAACTTTCCATTGTTTCTAAGCATACAGGTTTTGAATGATCACTGCAATATGAAATGAGAGCCGTCTTTTTTTCAATAATTTTTGAAAGCATATGATACTGGCTTACATCTGGTTTGTATATCCTAAATAAATCTGTGCTGTGGTAACATTAAATCTAGTTTGATATTCTTTAAACTTGGTTATAACTTGTGATGGTTATTAAAATGACCTACGATTGTTTGCACATGGATATATTTTTACGTCTCTTTGTTCAAATATGGCATCATTGAGAACTAGTGTCATAGGTGTAAAAAGCAAGGTAATTTCTGGAATCTGCTTGTGTAACTCCTGCAGCCATATTAGGTGCGTTATCCCTTACTACTAACATGAATTTTATTAGCGGAATATTGAATTCTTCCATAACATTTGGCAGTCACTTATATTAGATGCTGTGAGATACGTGAAAAGGTGAAACTCGAAGGATAGTATTTTATATCCAATAGCTCCAATTATTACAAGCCTACAAGGCAAATGTTTCTCACTCACGAGTTCACGGGTATATAATTATCAAAACATATTACATAACATGACTAACGGAAACATTGCCAAATGTCTGCCTGTCTGAAAATCCTAACATGATATCTTAGGCTCTACGTAAAGATGCGCCGCTCAATCCAGTTTTCTTTAATTAAATAGAATTCAGGAAGAACTGAAATTAAAAATCAAAACGGCAGACTTCGAAATATTGTCTTTGAAATATCATAAAGATCGAATAAAAATTATTTTCAGATTGTATACCAAAGAATCGGTCAAAGAATCGGTATAATTTTGCCGATTCCGATTCCGATTCCGATTCCTGAAAAACAGCCGATTCCTCCGATTCCGATGCCGATTCCGATTAATCGTCCCATCACTAGTTCAAATGCTGCTTCCATTCTGTATCAAAAATACTTTTTAAGACCATCTCGAAGATGTGATGTTTACACGGGAGATAGAGTATATCACATTCAAACATTTTTTTACCGTTTGTACAGGCACCATTTATTCTTCCGGTGTTGTTTGATGTTGTAGCGTAACACAATACTTGTATCTTTTCATCTATGCTTCAATTTTGAACTGCTTGAAAAACTGCTATGGCTTGATCTTCTCCTGTAGCTGCAATAATTTCAGGTATACCTAATAAATGTTCTATGCTCTGAAACGTAACTATTATTGGAAGTCGATCAATTTTCTCCTTAGCACATAAAGCCGGAAGAAACTTGCTATTCCAGTGTAAGACCAAAGCACTGCACTCCGCGAGATTAAATTGGCCTTTAATATCTGATTGCCTCTGCTTCCTGGATTCCTTGTGTCGATGATAAAATGATGAGCAATTAATAATTAGGCTTGTAATATCATACTTGAAAGCTTCTGCTGCAGCCATTAACGAGCAAACTGGGTTCCGATCACTAATTTTTCATCTATCAAATCTATTAGATTTTTTCAGAGATTGGGTGTGAAAAAATCTAATGTACCTCTTCTCATTAAAGTATTGGTTCACTTTCTCTCTGTCTATCTCTTGTGTCTGATTCTGTTTTCTCATCATCGCTATCGCTGCTTGATATTGGTGCTAGCTGTACAGTAACATCTCGTTCCATTTCTTCGTAGATTCTTTTACAAGGAAAAAAAAATTCCCTCAACCTGAACAGAGCTTGCAGCTTCTTTGACGCCACCGTAGCAATCATTGTATTATGTTTTCAAGACAATTTGTTGTTTATGTTGAGACCAAGAATGTTTATGTTATTCCCAGGTGAGACGTTTGAGCCTTCGAAGAAGGTAAGAATATTGGGGAGAGGGTTTGAGAAGAAGATGTAAAGAAGTCGAGTTTTTAAAGAGTTGAGTTTTGCAAGGTTGCGGTGACGCCACCGGAAATCCCATCCAGATCGGCAAGAATAGAATCGGAAAGCTGAAGACGAGAGGCAACTCTAGATGCAAAAGAGGAAGCAGATTTGAAATGAGTAGAAGAATGGAGAGTTGAGTAATCGGCATAAGAGTGAACAGAGTTAGAAGTACGACTGAGGAGATCGTTGATGGAAAGTAGGAATAAAGATGTAGATAGAATAGAACCTTGAGAAACACTACAATTAACAGTAAAGGAGGAAGAAGACGCTCCATCAACGAGTAGTGATATGATGCGATCTGAGAGAAAACTAAACAATAGTAAGCAAAGAGAACGAGGAAACCCAAAGGAAGGGAGCTTAGAGAGCAGTGACGCTTGCCATACCCAGTCAAAAGCATTGGACATGTCAAGAGCCACCACGCAATATTCCTCATAGTTCCTAAAAGCAGTAGGATAGTTAGATAGGAAAGTATGTCACCAGCTGAGCTCGAGCTTCGAAAGCCATTCTGAAGATCTGAAAAAAGGGAGTGAGACTCCAGATGATCTAAAAAATGAAAGTTAAGAAGAGTTTCAAAGATTTTAGATAGAATACAAGTGAGAGCTATAGGGAGATAGTTTGAAGGTTTAGAGCTGCTACCTTTTTTCGGGATTGGTTGGACATATGCAAGCTTCCAGCACTGAGGAAAATTATTAGAATTAAGACATAAACAGATGCCAGCTCAGAAGCCGCTCCCTCAAAAACACGATGAGGAATGCCATCCGGCCCACTAGCCTTCCTGGCGCCCATAGATCTCAGGATCTCATGAACACAGTCATGTGTAATCACAGGTAAACACATGGGAAAACTGAGAGGAGAAGGAGTAGGAGAAGGAATTCCAGAATCGTCCAGGATATAATTGGACGAAAAAAGAAAGCCAAAGAAATAAGCTTTTCCAGAATTAAAATTAGCTTCAGATCCGTCA
>JABUQX010077436.1:35000-45000 GCA_015478945.1 Trachelipus rathkii | reverse complement strand
CCTTCATCCCTCCCCCTTACCCAAGTCCATCAAATATCTAAAGATCTTTACTTCTTCCAATACTACACCCCCTACTCTAACCTCTGACCCCTCCCCCTCCTCTCTTTCATCCTCCTAACACTAACACTTTACTCTTACCTGGGTTTATTTTAAGCCCCTTTTGTCCTCACATTCTCTCAAACTCCCTCACCATATACCTCCCCTTCCACGTTCTTCGCCACAAGGGCAGTATTCGTCCACAAACAATATCATGTTCACTTCCCTTCTATCATTCCCATTCATCAATTTCACCCCTCCCTCCCTCACCATTCCTCTGCAAACCTCTCCATAAACAAATTGAAAAGCCACGGTGACATTACACCCCTGCCTCAATCCTCTCACCACCCAAAACATCTCTCTCCCCTTCTAACACTCTCACACACATTCTACTATTCCTATGAAGGCCTAATACCTTTACCTAATTTGCCCCCTCCATTTCCTCCCAACACCCTCCACAATTCACCCCTCTCCACTCTATCATATGCTTTCTCTAAATCCAACAAACACCCATACACTTTCCCTTTCCTCTCTATACTTTTCTCCCACAAGCATCTTTGGTGTAAACACCTGACACCCTCTTCCCTTCCTAAATCCTCCTTGTTCTTCCCCTTTCTCCCCTCCGTTAAAACTCTCACTCTCTCAATCAGTATTCTCCCATACACTTTCACTAAAAAGACATATACCTCTATAATTCCCATATTCCATCCTATCCCTTCCCCTTATATAGGGGGACCAAACAACCATCCTCCCAATCCTGTGGTACCTCACCACTCCTCCAACATATATTAAATAACCTATACAGCCATTCCTCCCCCCCATACCTTCCTTCTGCAACATTTCCATTTCTCACACCATCCAAACCTGCGGACTTCCCCCTTTTTTTCCTTTATTCACGGCCCTAATAATTTCCTCCATTTGTATTTCATCCTCCCCCTCCCTCCCCCTTCCTTTCCCCAACCCCCCCCCTTTCCAATCTTCCTCCCCCTCCCCCCCCCCCTTCCTCCAGTGATCCACTAAATACTCCCCCCACCTCTTCCTCACCCTTTCCTCTCCCCCTATCCACTCCCCATCTACTCCCTTAATCCTCTCCCCCAGAACCCCTCCTTCTTCTTCCCTTTTTCTATTCACTTCTTTCCAGAACATCTTCCCTGATTCAAAATTTTCCGTCACTTTTCTACACCACTCATCTTTTGCTCTTCTCTTCGCCCTCCACCACCCTCTTTGCTTCCACTCTAACCCTTCTATATTCCTCCCAGCTTTCCTCTCTCCTACTTCCCAACCATTTCACATAAGCCTCCTTTTTCCTTTTCACCACCTCCTTCACCTCCTCATTCCACCATTCACTCCCTTTCCTTCTGCTTGTACCCACCCTTTTTACTCCACATACCCTTCTAGCCTCTTCACATACTGCCTCTTTAATTCTCATCCCCTCCCCCACCCCCATTCCTGTCCCTCTCACGTCTCTCCACCTATCCTCCATACCTCTCCTAAACTCCCTCTTACACACTATCTCCTCCAATTTTTCCACCTTTATCACTTCTACTCTCCTCTTTTCTCCTTTCCTAACCATCACCTCTCCTCCCACCTTATCCTAGCAACCACAAAATAGTGATCCGATATCCCCCTCCCGCCCCTCTAAATACATTTACATCCTAACAATCTGCCTCTATCCTTCCCATTTACACATACATAAGTACCGCCCTCCCCCGTTATCTCACTCTTCCACATGTATACTTATGATTCTCACTTTTTTTTTTTTGAACCAAGTATTCCCCCCACTATCATTCTTCTTTCAGCACACAACTCTAACAGACTTTCTCCGTTAACATTCCTCTCCCCTACCCCAAATGGTCCTATTATTCTTCCCACCCCTCCTTCCCACTCCTGCATTCAAATCTCCCAATAGACAAATTTTATCATTTACCCCAAAACTTTCCCAACACTCACTCAACTCACTCCAGAATCTTTCTCTCTCTTCCTCCCTCGCTCCATTCACTGGTGCATATGCACATATAAAAACCCCCCCCGAATTTCACTTTTACCCACATTATCCTCGAACTCACCTGGCTGCACAACCTTACCTTGTCCCACACCTCTTTCCTCATAACTATTCCCACCCCTTCCCTCGCCCTCACTCTCATTCACCCCTGATATACCCTTGTATTTTTCAAAGTCCACCTCCCTCTTTCCCTTCAACTTGGTTTCAGTTAACCCGCACATCCAACCTTTTTTCTTCAAACATTAACCCCACTTCCTCCCTCTTCAAATCCTCGTTTACCTCTCTCACATTCACCCTAATTACCTCCCTCCTCCCCATCTTTTCCCTTCTCCTATATACTATACTCGCTCAGGCTGCACGCTTTGTGGGACCCCCCCCTAGGCACTTCCCAACACCTAAGGCACCACCCCGCTCACTAAATATACCCACAATAATACCCGTTAACACCTTATTTATCTATTTATCTATCTATCTATTTATCTATCTTATTTATCTATTAAATCCTAAATTACTTATTTAAAATTCTTTAAAATCCCCACATATACTAAAAAATTTAAATGTTTGTTAAAAAAATACATACACTACTCAATTTATTTATTAAAAACTTTATTTAATTAATTAAAATTCTTTAAAATCCCCCCCATAAATAAATATATTTTGTTTATTTTATTTTCCTCAAATATCTTGAACGTTTATCTTTTATAAATATTTACTAGACACTTATGTTTAATTTAGATCAGATTTCTTTACAGTTACTTTCTTTTTTTTTTTTTTTTTTTTTTTTTTTTTATTCTTTTTTTTTTATTTAGTTTACTTAACTTGTCTCTATTTATTTTACTAAATTGTGCGTTAAAGTAATTTTCCTTCCCCTTTTCTTCCTTTTTCTCTTCAACTATTCCTTTTATTATATTTGAGTTATCTTAAACTTTTTATTAAAACGAATTCTCTTAATTGATTCTCCTGACACGATCCTATTATTGTTTCGTGTGGAGTTATCCTCACAATAGTTTTCAACTTCTGCAATTACCCTGCAAGTACCAGTCGGCGAAGTTGTTAACCAAAATTTCAAGTTTAGCTGTAACTACGCAACTTATGTTGTTAATACGGTTGTTAAGAATAGTGGGTTATATTGTCCATGATGCTTCATAGATTTACCCAAAGATGACTTTTACCAAAGTAAATTTAAGTTTCACTTCATTTCATAACTCACGTCCAGTCGTAACTCTATAACAACTCGATCTTCTATTTAAATCAATAACCTCAAAAATTTAGTATACAATACTAATTTAAATTACTATCTCAAATATCTGATTCTTGTTATAGTTTCAGTTTTTTCACAGCCAAAACACTGATTGCTATTTATTTATAAAATCACGATCAATAATTTTCTCAATCAGTGATTAAAATGTACAAACAACTAAAAGCTTGTCATCAGTGTAAGTTCAAAGTTCTTAATCGAACTTATAATCACTTAGTTTTAACGAATTTTATCTGCCAACTTATTTTAGACTGACGAATTTCAATAATCGTTAAGTTTTAATTTTTTTATATTCTTTATTAAATAAATATTTTAACCTTCTGGTTATTTATATATTAAAATTATTCACAATTATATTAAAATTATTCACAACATAGCAAACAAAATCCATCAAGCGAAAAAAGTTCACGCCCCTACTGGAGTAACATATAATAATATGTAATGTTAATGTATAATAATAATAATAATAATATAATGTAATATGCTATAATATAATAATAATAATAATAATAATATAATAATAATATATAATATATATAATAATAATATATATATATATATATATGTTATATATATATAATAATAATAATATATATGTATATAATAATATTAATATATAATAATATAATAATGTATATAATAATAATAATAATAATAATATATATGTATATATATAATATATATATATAATATAATATATATATATATATATATAACTCTTTAATAATAATAATAATATATGTAATAATAATAATAACCTTAATGTGTGTGTATGTATGTATATATGTATATATATATATAATAATATAATATATATATATAACTATATATATATATATATATATATATATATATATATATATATATATATATATTTATATATATATATATATATATATATATATATATATATATATATATATATATATATATATATATATATATATATATATATATATATTATGTGTGTATGTGTGTGTGAGTGTGTGTGTATACATATTATATTCAAAGTACTGTATTAAAACTCCATAAAGAATCAAAATTAAATTAAATCAATATATATAATATATAAAAATGGGGTCCACTGATATTGTTTGAGTTTCATCACTGCTTGAAGAGATGGAAAATTCTGTCTCTACAGAATTTGGAGTAAGTAGAGGAGCTATGAGTTCTGAAGAGGAAGGAAGAGTGACGGAGGAAATTAAGTCAAAATTAGCCCCACTGAAAAGATCCAGAGGAGTGGTGAAGAGAAAAATTACTCTTCAGTTTAAGCAAATCTTAGAAATCGAAAAAGATGGTGATAAAACAATCATTCCTTCTTTAATACAGGAGGTATCTTCAAGATTGAAGGAGGTGAGCAAATATGACGGCGAAATTGAGGCTTTGATTTGCGCCTCAGATCTTCTTCAGTTCAATTCGGTTTTGTTAGATGAAGAACTGGTTAGTTCTACGCACTACCATCTTCAGCAGCAAAAAATTCTTCATTTATTTCATGCTCAACATTACGAGAATCAGTCTCTCGGAGGATCGAACCAACACCTGGATGAAGTCCCCTCCTCCCCAAAACCCATCAAACAAGAGATCAAAATACCTCCTTTGAAATGCAAAAATTTTTCGGGTGAGGCAGACCGACTACAATTCAGATCTTTTCTCTTGTCATTTGAAAATATCATAGGATACAGACGCGATCTAACCGACGCGTCAAAACTCCAGTATTTGAAATCACATTTATCTGGTCTTGCACAGAAAGATGTGGAGCACCTTCCTAATATCGATTCCAACTATGAGGTGGCTCTAAAAATATTAAAAGATTTATATTTGGATGAGTCATTTATTATTGATTCGCTTTTGCACCAAATGTACAAGGCTCCTGTTTTGAGTTATAATAACTTAAACGAGATCAGAATATTTGTATCAGAGGTGAGGGCAAACCTGCACGAACTGAAAGAATTTGGTGCAGATTTTTTGGAGGAGGGTTCTGCAGGGTGCTTGTTACTCAGTCACATTGTGGTGGATAAATTACCAAAGAATTTCTTGCGAGAGCTTAAAATATCAACTCAAGAGGATTATCCCTCTCTTAGTACAATTTTTGACAATTATCACATTGTCTTAAAATCAATGGAGAGGATGAGGGGGGAGAAAGCCTCTTCTACTTCATCAACTTCTAAAAAAGATGCAAGTTCTTCTCGAAATTTCAAAAAGAAATCAACTTCTTCATATCATTCATCGCACAAGCCATCGATGCAGGTGAAGGCTGCTACTCCGAAAGTTTTCAACTCATCTACGTCTGAAAATACTGAAAATGCATTCCCAAGAAAGTGTAAGCTTTGTGATGGAGCTCACCCCATGTACTTATGCTCATCATATAACGACTCAGCCGCTAGAAGAGAGCGCTGCATCAAAATCGGACTTTGTGCAAATTGTAGTAGCACGAAGCATCAGACATCAAATTGCTCTGCCAAACAATACGGACTGACATACCCGTGTACTCTTTGTAAAAGCAGGACTCACATCTCTGCTTTATGCAGTGCTGGCACCAAGTCCAAGAAAAAAGGTCCCAGTCATACCGCAGAATCCTCAACCTCTTCTTCCGGATTCCTTGACTCGGAGGAGGGAGATGTTTCAAATAATCATCTGTGTATAAACACTGGAGCCTCTACATCAGAAAATATCCTCCCTACCATCTCCCTTAAAATGAGAAGAGGTGGGAAGGAGGTGGTAGTGCGGTGCCTTTTGGATTTCGGCTCTCAACGGAGTTATTGCAACAGCAGGGTACTGAAAAAGTTAGGATTAAATGTGGAGTCTTTACCTCTTTGCACAAGCACTATTAAGACATTTCTGGGAGAACAGTCCCGAAAATTGTACACAACGAACGTGGACATAAATCTGTGCTGCAATTCATACTTCAAATTGCCCATGCTCATCGATCCTGGTTTTAACATCGGTTTCGAGGTCAAAGGATTGATGGGTGCTGAATTTAACATTCGTCATAAAGGTTTCAGAATAGCCGATCGTTTTTTTTTATCAAGGAAAACATGAGGACGTGGTGGAGAATGTTGATTGCCTTCTTGGTATAGATGCTCTATACCTCATGAAGCATTTCAAAATTAGTAACTGCATTAAGGGAAGTGCTATCGAATCATGTCATGGATTTATTCCTTTCGGTCCTGTTAGGAGTTTTCTTACTCCATCTCAGACTGCTTCAATTTTTTCAAATTCCTCTGGTATTCAAAAGAAAGGATCCTCATGACTACTGTCTCCTTCTCTTCTCACATCAATCAAAACCGTACCTGATCATCTGGTAAATCACATCATGGACCCAAATCCTTCTTACTTCGATCCATTAACCTATACTCATACTGATCTGGACCTAGACGTAGGTCTCGAAAACCTTTACAGGTTAGAATCAATCGGTATCAGCGAAGATGCTGATCAGGGTACCATCGACAGCATTTTCAATAAAAAGTTTCATGACAGTATAGAGTTTAAAGAAGGAAAGTACCATGTGGAAATTCCATGGTATGAGGATGTGCTGCAACAAGTACCTTCAAACCATCAGATAGCTCTGGCTGCTTTTTTCAGAGTGAAAGCAAAGTTGCAAAGGCAGAATTTGGACTCAGCCTATGGAGACATTTTTAAACAATATCTGGCAGCAGGGATCATTGAACATGTCCAGGTGTCTCCGAAAGATTACCACAAGCACATATGGATTCCACATAGACCAGTGGTCAAAGTGGCCGAACAGGTCACTACAAAGGTACGCCCGGTTTTTAACTGTAGCCTTCAGGTTAGGAACTGTCCCTCCCTAAATCAAGCATGCTACCCGGGCTTGGATCTTATGGCATCTCTTTTCAGATTACTTTTGCAGTTTAGAACTAATAAATATGTAGTGTTAGCTGACATTTCAAAAGCATTTTTGCAAATTCGCCTCAAAAAAGAAGAAGACCGAAACAGATTTTGTTTCTTCTGGGAAGAAGAGGGCATTCTTACTGCTTATCGATATACTTCTATCATCTTTGGTCTATCTGTTAGCCCATATATTCTGGGCGCCGTCATTCGTTATCACGCTAAACAATATCCTTCAGACCTTTGTTCATCTCTGTTGGAAAATAATTTATATATGGATAATTTTATCTATACAAACTCGTCTGTCAGCAAACTAACCAGCATATATCATGAAGCTACCTCTCGTATGGAAGAGGGTGGCTTCGATTTATGTTCTTGGAATTCAAATAGTTCAGAACTGCGAAGTCTTTTCGAGTCTGATGGAAGGCAAGTGTCCCATCAAAATCCAGAAGAGCGCGTTCTGGGATACTTGTTTAACACCTCATCCGATTCTTTTAGGCTAAGTGATTTTGAAATCACTCCTGCTAAAACGAAAAGACAGCTTTTATCCCAGATCTCTAAAGTTTTTGATCCATTCTCACTGTTTCTTCCCGTCACAATACGCGGACGTCTTTTGATGAGAAGGACGTGGGAACAGGAGATGGGTTGGGATGAGGAATTAAATGACGATTTAAAAAGATCTTGGGAGAAGCTTCATTCTGATCTTGATCTGTTGAAGAACATTTCTTTCAACCGATTTTGCTTCCAAACAGAAAAGACCGACTTGTCCCTTCATATTTTCTGTGACGCTAGTCCCAGTTGTTATGGCTTTGTCATATATATTTCCTCAGCCACAAAGAAGCCACAAATTCTTTGGGCTAAAGGAAAGGTTTCTCCTTTAAAGGGAAGAACTCTGCCATGGCTGGAACTTTTATCGGTTTTTCTGGCATTCAAGTGTCTTCCTCAGGTTTTGGAAAGTTTTCAGACAACTAAATTCAACACTCTTCATATATTTTCGGACTCTCAAATAACTCTGCAATGGATTTTGAAGGGAGGAAAGAAAAATAAAAGTGTCTTTATAAAAAATAGGATTCAGGACCTGCAAAATATGATCTCTCTCACCAAAGAAAAGCATAAACTGCTTCCTCAATTTCATTATGTGAAATCGGAGGACAACCCATCAGATCTTCTCACAAGAGGCTTAACAGCTTCCGACTTTCAAAATCAGTTATCCTTTTGGGAAAATGGTCCTGAATGGCTATCAGCAGCTCCAATTTATTGGCCTGAATCAGAATGGGAAAACAGTCCCAGTAATCCCTCTCTGATACTTACTATCACAAATCCATCCAAGATTCCTCCAGTGATTAAGATCGAGAAATTCTCAAGTTTGAACACACTCTTTCGAGTTTGTTCTCTCCTCTTCAAGTTTGCTTCAATCTCCAAGAAATGTAACATATCTGACTGTGAACTAAAAGCTCGTTTATATTGCTTGAAGAGGATGCAAGAGGAATCTTTTCCGAAAGAGCTAGCCTTTTTATATAAGGCCAAAGAGAATCCATCATTGACGGATCGACCACCCGATCTAGTCAACAATCTGAATTTGTTTCTTGATGATCAAGATCTCATTAGAAGCAAAGGAAGATTGTCTTGATCAAATTATTATAATTTTGATGTGTTGAATCCAATTCTTTTGGGGAAGAAGCATCATTTAACAAATCTTTTTATCAAAAATGCGCACAATGACTGCAAGCATTTAGGGATCCAGGCCACTTTGACTAATATCAGACTAAGAGGGCTATGGATCACATCTGCAAGAGCTACAATCAGAAGAGTACTTGCAGATTGCATTATTTGCAAAAAGTATAATGCTTTTGCTTTCAAGTATCCCCGGTTCACTAATTTCACAAAAACACAAGTTGACCTTTTTCGGCCTTTCAAACATGTGGGAATTGACTTCACTAAGCATTGGTGGGTGAAGATTAAAGGTTCTCCTCAATCACAGAAGATGTTTATCATCATATACACCTGCCTTAATGTACGGGCTGTATATTTAGATCTTATTCCAGACATGTCTTCTGCTTCTTTTGTCCAATCTTTTCAACGTTTTGTCAATCGTTTCGGTATTCCCGACTTCGTGTATAGCGACAACGCTAAATCCTTTGTACAAGGTGTTGATTCATTTGAATCATTCGTCACTTCAAACAATGGACAAGAGTTCCTTCAGAAAAATCAAATAGTGCACCGGAGAATACCTTTATACAGTCCTTGGACTGGAAGTTTATGGGAGAGGATGCTGAGAGTTGTGAAGGATTGTCTATTGAAAACTATAGGACGTTCTTCAATTGAATATTTTCAATTTATCACTATTATTTCAGACATTGCTGATGCAATCAACTCTCGTCCTTTAACATATATTTCAAGCTCTCACGACGTAATCCCTCTTACTCCAAATTGTTTTATGAAACCCCTCTCAAAAACAAGCATGGTATGGAGAAGAGACGTGAGCTCAAATCAAAATTCGGATATGACTCCTTCAAGAAAAGACTTGATCAAGTCGTTAGAAAAGTCCTCTGATCTCTTTGAAGAACTTCGAAGTCGCTGGTATGAGGAGTATCTGTTAAGTCTCCGAGAGATTAGCAGAGACCTCTACCAGACCAGCTGGAATAATTTGGTCAAAATTGACGATGTTGTCCAAGTCCGGAGCCCGGTTAAGGAAAGACCTTTTTGGCAATTAGGCATCGTCAAACAGCTGGTATACGGGGACGATGGAAGAGTGAGATCTGTGTTTGTAAGATCACCTGGAGGACAGCTCAATCATCATTCAATCAAGCATTTATATCCTCTGGAGTTATCACTCACACACAGCGGATCATCTCAAT
>JABUQX010077436.1:17500-25000 GCA_015478945.1 Trachelipus rathkii | reverse complement strand
GTCGGTAGTTTTGAAAAGAGTAGTCGGAGCGAGTCGGCAATTTTGAAAAGGGTGAAGTCGGAGTCGGAGTCAGTAATTTTGAAGAGGGTGGAGTCGGAGTCGGAGTCGGAGTCGGAGTCGGTAATTTTCAAAAGGTGGAGTCGGAGTCGGCAGTCGAGCGTTGTCAAGGGGTATATTTGAGGTGAGGTAATTTTCCAAGAGGTCGAGTCGGAGTCGGAGTTGGAGGTCGGTAATTTTGAAGAGGGTGGAGTCGGAGTCGGAGTCGGAGTCGGAGTCGGAGTCGGAAAATTTTTGAACCGACTCCACAACTCTGCTACTACCATCACAATACTCTTATCTACAATTACTTCTAAACTCCTCCTTTTACACGCCCTACCAAACCCTTTCTACCAATCCTCTCAAACTTTCTTCCAATTCGACATACAAAACCAAATCATCATCGTACAATAAACACTGCACCCCTCCACTCTCTTCCATTCTTCATTAGTCTAACACCCTCCTTTGTCACCCGTGTCTTTAATTCATTGATCACACTATCCATATACAAATTAAATACCCATGGAGACATAACACACCCATGCCTCACTTCACTATTAATATTAAGCCATTTATTCCCCACTCAATTTGTTCTTACACAAGCTTCGCAATCGACATGCATACTTTTGATTCCATTATGAAGTTTACCACCAACACTATATATCACTAACAACTGTCACAGATCTTCCCTATTAATCCTGTCATACGCCTGTTTTTTTTCTGTAAGTCCATAAAACCTAAATACAGTTTGTTCTCCTTCTCTCTCATTTTCAGACTCATTTAGTTCAATATAAAAATTTTATCTAAGTATCCTCTACTTCTTAGAAATGCATCATTTTTCTCAGCAATCAGCCCCTCAGTCACTCGAAACACTCTTTCAACCAAAATACCAGCTTATATCTTTCCTACCTTACTCAATAAGCTATTTCCTCTATTGTTTCTACAGTCCCCTCATCACCTTAATAAAGATAATAAATATAATGTTACTGCTCTCTTCCATTCCATCGGAACTACACATCCCCCGCACACAAACAAACAAACACACACACAACACACACACACACACACACACACACACACAAACACACAACACACACATATATATATATATATATATATATAATAATAATATATATATATATATATTATATAGATATATATAATATACTATATAATATATATATAATATATAATATATATATATATATAATATACAGAGGGAGTTAAATAGCGCTATCGAAGCGATGAGATTACCTCCGTTTGAGTATTTCTGGTGTAGGATATATCCCATAACACTCCAGTGCCCAATTGTCCTCCCCACTGGCTCTCATATACACACTTTTCTTACACGAGAGTAGACTCTAGGTATCACATACACACCATAAAACACTACTATTACTATTAAAGACAACACCTTTTTTCATATATTTCTGTATGTGGGGGAGGAAAAGTTCACATACCATATGATCTGCGTATGGTAGGAGGAGACAAAAAGGACAGTGGCAGTTGGGTTGGAAACCTACTACCACTTATTTTTATGCTATTAATGCTAGTTTGTTCCCAGGACCTTGTCGTGACTGACGTAAGCGACCTTGTATCTTTCTGCCAAATTGAACGAATCGTCTGGATAGATGGAAAGTTAGAGGAATGAATTACGAGGAGAAGAGGAGAAGAGGAGAAGAGGAGAAGAGGAGAAGAGGAGAAGAGGAGAAGAGGAGAGAAGTGATGGATGTCTTTTGAAAGGGTAAATAGATTTCCTTGCTGTGACTGAAAAAAGATGAAAGTAAGGGGTGAAAACTTGTGGTGTGTGTAGTGAAATATGTTTGTGCTGGAGTGGAGAGGAATGAGAGAGGAAGAGAAGGAGCTGCGATTCTGATGAGCGATTTGTAGCACAGAGTTATGGTTGAATTTGATTTGTGTAAATACTGGATTACTAATGGTTAAATTTAAATTTGAGAAGGTCAAGGAATGTGTGGTTGTAACATATCGTCCACCTGAGGGTGAAATTGAAAAAGAGAGTTGCATTCTGCGATAATCTGAATGAAGTTTTGGACGGGTTGAGAAGGGGATTCAGATTGATTGTGTTGGGCGACTTGAAGGATTGGATTACGTGATAGAGAAGGGCTGGCATATTGGGGTTGTGTGAGAAAATGAGAATGGTAGGAAGTTTATTGCTTTCTGTGAGGAGAGAGGCATGTGAGTAAGAAATATATTTTTTGAGTTCAAGAATATTCATAAGTATACGAGAATTGGTCTTGGTTGAGGTGGTATTGAAGTAAAAAGTATGATTGTATTGGTGAAGAAGATGTTTGAAGTATGTGATGGATGTTAAATCAGTGATGGAGTTGGGAATGGGAATATCAGATCATTATGTTGTTTATGTTAGGTTACGTTATTACGGAAGGAGCATGGTTACGCAAGGGGCATGGATGGAGAAAAACAGATAAGAAAGGAGGGAGGGAGAATTGAGAGTGAGAAAATAAATGATCATAAGGGAAAAGTAAGTGAGCAGCATTTGCAAATAAACTATTGAATCGCTGAACAAGATCTGAAACTGAACAAATCTGGATGCAAATGAAGGAAACCATTGTTGCAAGAGAAGTATGTGGGAGTGCTAAAGTAGGAAATGAGAATTTCAATAGTGAGTGATAGGAAGTTAGGTGGTGTTTATGAGAGGGAAATGTGAAGAAGTTGAGTTTCTAGAGTGTTTAATTTTACAAGGTTGAGGTCATCCCACCGGGAAATTCCATCCAGATCGGCAAGAATGGAATCGGAAAGCTGAAGTTGAGAAGCAACTCTAGAAGCTAAAGAGAGAGCAGATCTGAGAGAAAACTAGACAAAAGTGAGCAAAGAGAAGGAGGAAACCCAAAGGAAAGAAGCTTAGAGAGCAGCGACGCATGCCATACCCGGTCAAAGGATTTGGATATGTCGAGTGTAACCACAATGACTCTCCATAGTCCCTAAGCGTAGAAGACCATAAATCAGTAAGAAAGGAAAGAATGTTACCAGTTGACCTCGAACGTCGAGAGTCATACTGGTGATCAGAAAGGGTGGAATGGGATTCCAGATGGTCCAGGAAATGAGAATTGATGAAAGTTTTAAAGAGTTTAGATAGATTACAAGTGAGAGCTATAGGAGGATAGTAGAAGGATCAGGGAGGCTACCATTCTTCGGGATCGGTTGAATATATGGGCACTTCCAGAACTGAGGGAAAGTGTTAGAATTAAGACAAAGAGAGTAGAATCGAACGAGGACAGTTGCCAGCTCGGAAACCTTACTCCCACAAAACACGAGGACGAATGCCGTCCGGGCCACTAACCTTCCTAGCGTTTAAAGATCTCAGGATCTAATGCACCCGATCATGTAAAATCACAGGCGGAGCCATGGAGCACCTGAGAGGAGAAGGAGTAGAATGGGGGTTGCCAGGATCATGCAGAGTAGAATTAGAAGAAAATAGGAGGCTGAAGAGATTAGCCTTTTCAAAAGGAGTATTAGCTACAGATCCGTCAGAGCAAATAAACGGAGGAAAGTCAGATTTATAGAAGTTATTAGAGATGTTTTTGGCTTAATGTGGTCAAACAATTTTATTTATATTTTGTCTCAATTTTCAAAAACTGAAAACACATTGCAAATATGTAAAATGTTTCAGCCAACAATATTTATCAAATCTTGCTTCGCTTCATTCTTAGACATCATTCTTCTGCTTGCTTCCTGGCCTCTAATGAATCCTTCCCGTTTCTCACGAGTATACACTTTGACAGAAACCTCTGCTACTGGTTTCACACACCTCTCTATGGACTGTCCATGACATGGCCACTTTGGAACTTGCATTGGCTCTTCAACAAACTTTCTTATTTCTGATATTTTGAGTTTACAAGTAAGTGGAGGTTCATATATTTTTTCTGACCAGTCTATCAGTTCCAAAAGTTACATTTAGATTAATGCAGGTGTTTTCCTAGGCCGAACAGATAGGTCTCCTGGTGTATCATCATCTTCATTCCTTAATTCAATTATCTTCTGGACCCCTGCTTTCCTTTCTTCTTGGTCTTCCGAGCATAAAAGTGTCTGAAGCACCATTTCACTAAATGCGAACCACGATGAACGTTGGATTGTTGGCAAAACAATATCTGCTACTGCTTCTTCTGAGATTTTAGGAGCTTCAATTGATAAAGAATCTTTAACCCAAGAGAATTTCGATTTGATTGTAAACCAGCAGGGATAGTAAATGCCAACAATGTATTCCACAAGCAGTTGTAACGTCTTCAAGTTGTTGCCTTTAAGGCCATATTTTGAAACCCATATGCGACAAATCCTATTTGCAGTTGTTAACCACCGAGAGTGGCTTACAGGACCAATTTCTAATAATGCCAGATCAGTTGGAAGTACACCTGTCCTTATGGCCTGAGTTATCCTGTAACCATAAGCCTGATCTGTAGAGAGATCTTTGACAACAGTGTCACTCAATGGAACCAAAGGCTCTGGAAAGGATATTCTGACAAATGAGGGATTGATTTCTAGTTCTGTTGCAGTATCAAGCATGTTGCCAATCTTACCACTCCACTTGTTAGACAAAGTTTTTCCATCCAACTCTGTGATCAAGTGCCGTAAAGGTAGCTCATTAGTATGAAGAGCACAAACCAACCAGATAAGTTTACGATTCAGCTTTGCTTCAACCCAATGCATGACTCCTCCTTCCCAACCAGTGTTAACATTCGTTGAGTCACCACCAATAGCCTGCAAACTTTTATCAATGTTGTTTTTCTTTAAGAAATCCACAAGATGATTAGCATGTAAAATGCCAAAGATACCTTCCACCTGGCTCACTGCAAACAGTATAATGCTCTTCTTTCATAATACTTGGAAACTGATGACTTGAGTTATCTGCTTGTAACAGAACTTTAGTGGAATCTTTGCGTCCATCAAAGAAGATACATTCAATATTGCCTATCCGGCATCGAGCATGAAATTCGTCATCAAGTGATTTCATGACTTTTTCTTGTGCCCTTTTTACTTTATTGTGATCAACCACAAGTCTCCTGTCTCCTTCAGTAATTAATCCAGCATCCAAAAATGCAGCTGTTGTAATGGCAGCTGTAGCACTGACACCATACCTAATACTTTACACAATGCAACATTGCGCAATTGTAATATATACTGACTTGTACTTGAAGTAGAAGGTACATCAAAATCATCATGGGATTTGCAAAGGATCTTCAGATTCTTCATCTGTAACATCAGTTGGCTCTTCATTTTCGTCGGAGAAAAGAACTTCATTTGGTTGTAATGTTAACTCTTCCTTCCTTTTCTGCTTATATTCAGAAATTCTTCTTAATTCATCTTCTTGCCTCTTCTGCTTTTTAATTTGTCTTCTGTGCTCAGGTAGATCTGGTAATCCAATTTGATGCTGTCCAACAGATCCAACCTTCTCTCTTTGACTATTAATAAACACTAGTTCTTTGACAAGGATCTTCATATCCTTAGAACAAGAGCAGGAGATGTGCATTTCATGTTTACAGTCAGCACCACCTGGACATGGACCCTCAAATTCTGAACATAGCTTAATCTCACACTTGCAATTGAGGATTTCAAAGAGCTTGTCTAACGTTGCTATGAAAGCCTCTTTCAATTTCAGTTTTCCTCTGCCAAGTGATATGGTTTTGGCCTTTTCCCAGTTTTCTTCTATCTTCTTCAGAACTATTAAAAATTGGCACCACAAAACAACTGTTTGCTAGCTCCCACTTTTCAAGCATTTTTGGATAAATATCCTTTGCAAGAGTGGCTGCTGGGTAATTTCTGACATTCTCTCCACTCTGCTCTCTTAGCAGAAGCCCATATCTTAGAACATCACGTAGAGTTGGGAGTTCAGAAGGCAGCATTTCTCGACCAGTTCCAATGAAGTTACTCATGTGAGTGGAAGTTGCCAGTCTTGTCTTCCTTTTACTAGCCATGGTTCCGAATTTTCAGATTTTGCAAGTGGAAGAAACTATTCGTGCCTGGAAAAAGAAAAACAAGAAAATGTCACTATTTGTATGATATTAATAAAAATTAATAAAAAGACACTCAGCTGCAAATGAGTATTGCTAGTTTAAAAACTTTTACGAGTGGCATTAAATTTTTTTACAGATGTTATAAGTATATTCTTAACCTTAGAGCAGAAATACAGACAGAAATAATGATAAGAAGGCACTTCTTTAGAGAAGACAGTTTGCTGCGAATTTTACATGAAATGTGAAAATATCACAAATTTGAAGTAGCTATTTACCAAGCAAACCAATGTAATTGCCAGTTCTTGTAAATATAATTGTGAATCGCTAACCAAAACACAACTTTTTGACCCCCCTCATTTTTTGAAAAAGGAAGTCAAAAAAATTGACACGCCCTAATATGAGAGGAGCCCAACCACTCAGTGTGGTGTACGTTGAAGTTCCGTAAGTAGAGGACCTCAGCAGTGGTGAGAAGAAGTAACAGTATCGTGAGAGGTAGTAAGATATGTAAAAAGAGCCGGAAAATATGTTCCATTAGGAGAGCAGTAGCAGAAACACGAGATAATGGTGGTAGTAGGAAGATAGATCTTAATCCGTAGAATATCGAAGTTAGAAGACTCAAAGTTTTCGAGACGTGGTACGGGAGTGTTAATGTTTATATAGGCACAGAGTCCACATTTGGGTTGGAAATTGTGAAAAAAAGTTGTAGTTAAAGATATTAAGTTTATTGAGATATTAAGTTTAATCTTATTTATGTATTAGGTGTGAGAAGAATTGATAAAATGAGGAATGAACGTATTACGGAGTTGTGTAGTGTGAAGAATGGCGTAAATGAGAGAATAAACGAAAGAGTAAGATGGTTTGGTCATATGGAAAGGATCGATGATAGTCGGTTAGTTAAGCGGATGTATAGTGGTGAGTAGTGTTTAATTCAGACTTTTTTTTCCGGGGGGATTTACACTATACCGGGGGGAGTGGAATATATATATATATATATATATATATATATATATATATATATATATATATCTATATATATATATATATATATATATATATATATATATATATATATATATATATATATATATATATATATATATATATATGTAATTAATAATTATTACTTATATCTTAACGGTCCAATCACGGTAGAGGATGTCATTCACTGATACGAATTAAGATTAGTTTTAATCTAGCTTTAGTGATTCGAAGTTGTTTCAGTGGAAAACTTTTATTAAATGTTACAATTTAAGTCCATGTTTAAAGCTTAGTGAAAATATAAAAATGTATATGATTGAATAGAATTGGGTGATATATTTAATAGTAATAAAAATCACTCTGTGTTTCTACTATAACTACTACTACTACTACTACTACTACTACTACTACTACTACTACTACTACTACTACTACTACTACTACTACTACTACCATTACTACTATTACTGCTACTACTACTACTACTACTACTACTACG
>JABUQX010077436.1:0-15000 GCA_015478945.1 Trachelipus rathkii | reverse complement strand
TATATATATATATATATATATATATATATATACTAACTCTATAACATATATATATATACCACCACGGATATATCTTTAACCTCAGTCCCGCACCCATTATTATGAAATTTACCACACGAAACGCAAACGGCAAAATATTTTTGCGTTCGCGTGTGCGGTAATATTGCATTGCGGGCGGGCTCTCGCGACGCTTCCGGACCTGCTGTCGCGTTCGCTTTGGACTGCGTGATGTGGCCCAAACCAGACTTCAGCTACTTTCATGAAAGTAGCTCAGCTACCACTAATGGACGTGGCTACGCCGCCCATCAGGCTACGCCAAATGCCTCTCTAGCTAGAGCATAAACACACTCAGTAGCTCTGTAGTGACGTCATAGGGGGAGAACAAAGGAAATTAGGGTAAAGCAGCTCGTGGTGTGCATGAGAGCATGTGCTCCCACGCACACACACACACTCACTCATTACATGGCGAATATATGAAATAGGGTACCTAGGTCGCCCCGGGTAAAATACTTAGACAGGAAGGAGTACATGGGAAGATATCTCCCACACGGGAGCCTTCATAAACTGGAGCTGGAACTACATAGCGAACTAACAGTGACAATTGACTTTGATTATTTATGTTCGTGGATTCATCTGCCATTACAGAGTAATATCTACCACTAAGTAAATATTCATCTTGTTTGTCCAAGACTTCACCAACAGAAAGCAATAACTCTGAAGCAATTAAATTACTAATGTATGTCGATCTCTCACTTTGGGCTTTAATCCAGTCCTCAAGAGGTTTGTTGTTTTTTTACTAAAATCCTACGAACTAATAATGCTTCATATTTGGTGGTATGAGGTATTTCTTCTTTAGCTAAAAAATATGCGCTTCTAACTAACGCTGAAAAAGCTTCTCTGTTAACATTTTTCTCACTTTCACTCTGTTGAATCAATAGTGTTTGGACAGGAGCCCTTAAGCCCTGCAATCTAGTATTTTCCATTGAAATAGCCTTACAGTGCTTATCTGATTTTGAATGTTTTTCCAGTTTTCCTGAACATCCGGTAGCTTTTCTAAAATTATTAAAAGGCACTGATATAAAAACTCAACCTGTTTTTTGAAGCACATCTATGTCATTTTTTAAATGCACTTCACACAGCTCACAAAATGCACCACCCGGCCTAGTACGATCAAAGTACAACGCCAGACCATGGCCAGACGTAAAACGTCTTCAATATGTATATATATATATATATATATATATATATATATATATATATATATATATATATATATATATATATATATATATATATATATATATATATATATATATATATATATATATATATATATATATATATATATATATATATATATCCGTATGTAAATAGATAGATAGATATATAGATAATTAAATAGTTATATAGTCAGTCAACTTTGTAATAATATTTTTTTTATAAAATTTGGAAATCTCCGGTGGGGAGATTTTGATATCCGGGGGGGAAATTTCCCCCCGGGCCACCCCCTGAATTAATCTCTGGTGGTGAGTGTGTTGGCTGGGAGACAAAAGAAAAAGTGTATTGACTCAGTAAAGGAATGTTTGATGGGAAGGAATGCTAGTTTGGTAGAGGCGAGAAGAATGGTGCATAATAGAATTCCAAGGCGGGGTTATGAAGAAGCATTGTTGAAAGCCTGACCCAGGATGAACCTAACATTGACGAGATACAGTGCGGGTCTGTCGTAGCACTGTGAATCCCTAAGGCGGATTTTTGTCTGCGACGGATTCGCACTTAGGGGTATCAGGGGACTTTCCTTTCAACTTACATCTTTTTTTCTACTTAGCTATTCTGTTTCCGGTGTATGTTATCCACCCTACCCCCAGCTGATGACATGTAGGGTGGTTAAAGATATATATATATATATATATATATATATATATATATATATATATATATATATATACTTACTTCTATATATATATATATATATATATATATATATATATATAACTTGCCTAATGCAGAGGACTTTGTTTTTATAACAAACCTTTTCATTAAATAAAATTGAAAACAAAAATATAACAAAGGAAAATGCTTGAAAAGCAAGAAATTATGTATATATACTTGTGCCGAGCTTTAAATATATATATATATCCATTTGCATGTGTGCATTTACCGATATAAAATTAATCAAATTTGTTTATAAGGCAAACATTTAAGGGGGGGCTATAAAAATTAAAAAAAAAATACTTTATATATATATAAATATATATATATATATATATATATATATATATATATATATATATATATATATATATATATATATATATATATATATATATATATATATATATATATATAGGGGCGAATCCTTATTGCTTGGCATGCCGCGCATGCTTAAAGGAAAAAAAAACATAAGAAAACTTTGATTGTCAGTATGCTGCGATTTAAGAATAAAAATATCCATAATATATAATTATTCTTCTTCTAACTCTTCTATTATTTATCAATAAATTCAAATTTATATTTAATTTGCATTTTTGAGCAGCCAACTTGAATAAAATTTTGCTAGTCAAGGCTATGCTTGCGGCAACTCTTGGGCCTGCTATTCTGAAAAGTTTTACATGGTAAACAGGTGTGCACGGATAAAATTACTCTCGGCGTAAACACTATGAAAGTTTGCGGAAACTTAACAGCAAGCAAATACTTTGAGCGAGAGCGAAAAACGCTTTTCGGAGTCTTTCTCTTAATATTCGTTCATTTCCTCGTTATTCTTAATTAAAAAAAAAAAATAATAATAATAATAATAATAAAAAAAATTACGAAGATTTATGATTTTCTCTACTATTCTGATCAGGATTGCTGCATTGTCTATTTTTCATGGTTTAATTTCATTAGTTTAAGCAATAAATTTATGAAAGAAATGTTTCCTTCTTCTTCTTCTTCATCTACCTTTTTCCCCCAAGACTGGGAGTAAGGTGAGCAACATGCATCGGAAAAGAAAAGCAGTAGAAGAATATGACAAAAGTCGAAAAGAAAGCCCAGCCTTACCACCCCCTCTGTACCATTAATTAGTAAGAACTCGTCGCAGTCAGAAATCCACCCTAGAGCTTCACGGGACCGCTACGGACCCTCACTATGGTAAATCGTCAATATAAGGGTTCATCCCTTGGCCCAGGTGGGCCACAGCCATACCCCTTCACAAAACTCCACCATTCACTCTTATTAAGTATATTTATTCTCGCCTCTGCCAAACTCACATTTCTCCTTCAAACATTCGTTTACCGACTCAATCCACTTTTTTTTCGGTCTCCCAGACGGTCGGTTCCCAACACACTCGCCACTATACATCCGCTTAACCAACCGACTATCTTCCATCCTTTCCACATGACCAAACCATCTCAACGTACTTCATTTATTCTCTCATTCTATATACAGTAATTTATTCTCTCATTCTATATACAGTAATTTATTCTCTCATTCTATATACAGTAATTAAATGTTGAAATTTGCAGAAAATAATGGGAATATTTTAATTAAATTTTGGAGTTAAAAAAAAATGAAGAAAAATACCCTAACAGTGGAGAAATTTATGAATGAATCACATAAGATTTTACTCTATCCAGCAGGATTCAATTTTCGGAACTCCGCGTTTGCTGAGTTAGCAGTAACCGGCACTTTATCCACTAAGCCATCCACGTCCCCAAAAAAGAACGCTTCAAGCGTAGTTTTTAAAGCACCCGGTTTTCTCATCCCATAATTGCTGAGTACTCAAATATGAAATATTTTATGAAGTGGTACAGAAGCTTCTTCAGTAGAATAGGAGGGCAAAGTTTATCTTCAAGTGAAGAATAGCTACGGTAATTCAACTCAATATCAGATTTGCAAGTAAGCTTTGTATTTCAATTCCATTATATATATATATATATATATATATATATATATATATATATATATATATATATATATATATATATATATATATATATATATATAGCAAATATATATCTTTCTTATATATATATATATATATAACATATATAAATATATATATATATATATATATATATATATATATATATATATATAATAATATATATAATATAATATAATAACTATATATATATATATATATATATATAAATATAACAATAATAATATATATATATATATATGTAATAACAACTTAATATATATATATATATATATATATATATATATATATATATCTTTATATATATATACTAACTATATATATATATATATATAAATATATATATATATATATATATAATAATAATAATATATATATATATATATATATATATGCTATATATATATAACTATAATATATATATATATATATATATATATATATATATATATATATATATATATATATATATGTCTAAGATAGGTTTCCGTCAATAACAGGTGACATTTCCCGAGTTCGTTTATTAAACAATACAAATCAAAATAGAATAAACTGTATAAAATGTCTAGGGTATGATTCACAATGTAGATTTCCACTCTCTCAGATACGAAGTGTAGCGAAAATCACGAAGTCTTCTGATTACTAAATTATTCCTGAGTCTCAGACGGACTCCTCAAAATATCAAAGATCAATTACTTTCAGTTAGTAAATTCCTTCCAATAAATAATGGTTCCTTGATCCAGATGAAAGTCGTTCTCAATGTTACAAGACTTTCCTTCAACAAGTAATAGTTCCAATAAGTCTCTCGAAGTTGTATAACTTTCATTCAAAGTGTTCTAATAAATCTCTCACTGATTGCTATCTAATCTCTTACAAAATTTTCTTCTGAATAATTACTTAGACTTTCTAATCCTTGTCCAAAGAACTATATTCTTTAGTAATCTTCTAATTCAAATGATAAATATCAAATCTTAATCCTTCTCACTGCCTTAGTAGTGCTGTAAGGAATTAGAACTTCTTCAATGATAAATATCCCAAAATAATAGAAAAGTCTTCAATAGTGTAATATTCAGTTACCGATGAGATTCTCAAAAACAATCGTAGAACCAATTATGGAACCCAACATAAAATCAATTATATGATCGAGACTGGAACCAGGTAATAACTTTTTTACTTCCATTTATAACTTTCCTCCGTATCCAAGATGCTGAGTGTAGAGTTATTTTATGAATCTTTTTTCCCATAAGACAATTTTATTTTCTAAATTAAAATTGTTCTTAAAAATATTTTAAAATAAAAATCTTAACTAAATCATTTTCAAATAAAATTTATATATAAATCTATCACTTTTGTAAATAAATGTTTCTTCAAATCCTTTCAAATATAAATAATAAATTTTCCGCTTTGACGTGTGAAGCTCATAATTTTATCTCCCATATTCCTAATGGCACAACACACGCCCCCATTAAGAAAGAAAACAGGGGCTTTTCTTTCACTTAAAACAATAGTATTCTCATGCCCCGATCCTGGTTAGATAATCTGCGGCGGTATTTTTCATACCTTTAATTGATTCCAGCCTGAACTTGTATTTCTGCAGAAACAGTGCCCACCTCATCACTTTTGCATTAACGTACTTGGTTTTCTGCATGTAGATCAGTGGCTGATGGTCCGTCTGCAGGACAAACTCCTTCCCATATAAATAATTATCGAACTTACGCACACCAAATATTATGCCGAGCCCCTCTTTTTCTAACGTAGAATAAGCTTTCTCCCTGGTAGAAAGTTTCTTACTCGCGTACGCTATAGGGAACAGTCCGTCCTCGAACTCCTGCAGGAGTACTGCCCCTAAAGCCATATCGCTCGCATCTGTTTGTAGCACAAATGACTTGGTGAGGTTGGGAAGTCGTAGAATGGGTTTGCAGATCAACATATTTTTCAATGCTACGAACGCCTTCTCTTGGGCTGTTTGCCATACTACTTTATTCGGTTGCTTATTTTTTGTCAGGTCAGTTAACGGAGCAGCTATTGTTGAATAATTGGGTATAAAATTCCTGTAAAACCCTGTCAGTCCCAGGAATGATCTGACCCCTTTCTTGGTGCGTGGCCTCTCTGCGTCTCTGATCTTTTTTATATTATCGTCTTGTAGACCGACGACTCCCTTCGGTCAGCTTATGGCCGAGAAACTCTAGATCCTTAACGGCTATCTCGCATTTTGACGGTCTGAGAGTTGCGCCAACGTCCGCCAGTCTATTCAACAATTCTCTAATTTCGATTACGTGGTCCTCCCAGGTTTCTGTATGAACGATTATGTCGTCCAAGTAACTATCTGTACTCTTCATACCCCTGAGTATTTTCCTCACGGCCCTAACTAGTGTGGCGCCTGCGTTTACCAGACCAAACGGCATCCTAAGGAATTCATAATGTCCGTCTGGCGTTACAAAAGCTGTTTTAGGTACGTCTCCACTCCTTACTGGGATTTGCCAGTAACCTTTACTGAGGTCAATCTTTGAAAAGTATTTGTCTTTCGCAAACTTTGTGAAGATCTCTTCTGTCACGGCCATCGGTTAGGAATCGAACAACGTGACCTGGTTTAACTTCTGATAATCTGCACACACACGATTGGATCCGTCTTTCTTTTTCACCATGACTATGGTGATGCATAAGGAGAGTCAGACTCTCTTATCACTCCCATTTTCAGCATCTCACTGACCTCTTTTTTGAGTGTTTCTCTCAGCGCATACGGTATGGAGTACGGCTTACTCTTAATAGGGACTTGGGACGTCAAATTTATTTCGTGCTGCACAATGTCCATTTTTCCTGGTAGGTCGGTAAATACATGTTTGAATTCGCTTAATACCTCTTTTATTTCTGACCTCTTGTCTTCTTCTATTTCTGGCCCTATTTTGATGTCCTTGACGCTTTCCTTAGGCGTGCAGCTTCCTAGGACAATCGCGTCCTCTCCTATATCGATCTCTTCCTTCTCACACTCTTCGAAATCGACCACACCTACGCACGCGATGTGTAAGGCATCCGGCGTTTCTTCGTTCCTTTTATTGTATATCTTTAACAGGTTCGCATGATACGTCCTGACCTTCTCATTGACTTTCACCCTATAATCGTTTTCGCCAATTGTACCGACGACCTCGTAAGGTCCCTTCCACTGCATCAGTAGTTTATTACTTTCAGTGGGCAGTAATATCAATACGGAATCGCCTATTTCGAACCTTCTTTCCTTAGCGCTCCTATCGTAGTAATGTTTATAGCGATTCTGGGCCTTTTCTAATTCTGACGATGCTATCTTTAAAGTCTCCTCCAATTTTTCCCTTAACTTGAATACATAGTGATAGCTGTTCGTCACCTCATCTGGCTGCCGTTCATTAACCCAAATTTCTTTCATTATCTGCATGGGTCCTCTCACAGTTCTCCCATACAACAATTCGAAAGGCGCAAATCCGGTACTTTCTTGCGGCACCTCACGGTAAGCGAATAGTAAAGGATTTATAAATTTATTCCACCTTCTAGGTTGTTCACTACAGAGCCTTTTTAACATCCTTTTCATCGTTCCGTTGAACTTTTCCACCAGGCCGTTACATATAGGATGATATGGACTCGTGCTTAACTGCTTCACATTTAATAACCTGGACACCTCCTTCATGCACCTCGATACAAACTGTGTCCCCAAGTCGGTCAGTATTTCATCTGGTACCCCAATTCTAGAGTACAAGTCCACCAGGGCTTCCGCAACCGTCTCTGTATCAATATTCTTTAATGGTACCGCTTCAGGGTACCTCGTGGCATAATCAACAAGAGTGAGAATATACCTATGTCCGTCCTGAGAAGATGGCACAATTGGACCCACAAGATCTACCGCCACCCTTTTAAACGGGGTCCCTATAAGTGGAACTTTCGTCAATGGCGTTTTTACCACCTTTCCTTTCGGCACCGTCTTCTGACAAATGTCGCACGAATGACAGAATCGGGATACATCCTCGTTCATCCCAGGCCAGTAGAACTCTGAGAGTACCTTTCATTCCGTAATTTCTTCGGTACAACAACTTGCTCGCTCGGACCTTCTTTATCTTGTTTACACCTGTACAAGATTCCTTTCTTTACGTCGTAATACGATCGTCTTTCTTCTTTACCTTCCATCTCACTCAAGACCCTACATCTGTTCAAAGTCTCATCATCTCGCTGAAATTCAATGAACTTTTCGCGATTGATTTTGTCATCACTTGCCTGTTGAGCGTTTTCTGGCGTAATTGGCCTTTCATTGTGCGAACTACTCGCGCGCGATACATCCACTTGGTCGACGGGATGTTCTAATATATCGTTGAACTGTGTAGTTTCTTCCGACCGTGAGTCTATTGATTCGCCAGCACATGACACTATCGCTTGACTGTCAAGATGCCCCGTCATGTCACCATGAGCTTCAGCTGCTTCTCCCAGAGAACTGTTCGCTGCCCTCGCGCGCGATACCATCTCCTTATGTGCAGGATCCTCTGCATTCCTCGCTCCTGGAATATTTCCTATTATCAAGTCATATATGGCATCGTCTAGGGCTATGGCTTCCACACGACCTGTATAATATGGCGTAACGACGTCGATCATAACAACGGGTGCATCTCTGATCGTGTTGTCAATCATTAATATCTGTTTCCTCTTCCCAGTTCTCTGGTCTGCCGTCGTATATTTCTTTTTAACAATGACAGAATCACAGCCGGTGTCCCTCAATACATTCACTGCCATACCATTAATCTTTCCGTCAACAACGGGCATCATTGAATTCAAGATGTTAGGTCTTACATTATCACTCTTTACACATGCGACTCTGACGACAGGAATCATTCTGCCGCATGCTAAAGCAATCTCGTTATTGTTGTTCACGTGTTTCATGAGGTCGGAGTCTTTATTGACACTAATATTTCCATGAGACGTTGTAATGTCAGAGGCGGTTTCCTTATCCCACTGTTTAACTTCAGCTGTTATGGCAGCAGCTGCCCTTTTGGGTCCTTCTCTCCAATTGTTGTTGGAATGGTTGTTGTTATAGTTCTTGTATTGGTCGTCTCTCCTATAGGGACTGTAATTTTTACAATCAAATGCCTTGTGCCCTTTCTTCCCACACTTGAAACAAGTGGACTGATATTTGGGTCTATCGGTACCTTTAAAACTTTCGATGGTATCTTTCTTCTCTTTCTTAGAGGATTCTTCTCTACTACTCATTGATGTCAAATTTTTGTTGTGGGCCAGGAGATAGTTCTCCGCCTCTTGAGCAATGACATCTAATTTATTAACCTTCCTTTCCCGTAAAAATGTTGCCAGTTCTTTCGGGCAAGTGTTAAGAAATTGCTCAGCTACTATCAGATTGATGATATCATTAAAATCCTTATTTATCTCCGCCAGATCTGTCCATTTCATGACGTAGTTCTTTAGCCTATCTATGAATTGTATGGGCCTTTCATCATTATATGCTTTCGCACTCCTAAATTTTATTCGATAGCCATCCTCCGTCAAATTGTAGCACAGTAGAAGGGCATTCTTCAATTTATCGTAGTCTTTCGAATCTTCTTTAGGAATGCGGGAATATGCAAGTAAGGCTTTCCCTGTTAACAAGGCGCTAAGGTGAGATGCCCAATTCCTTTTGTCCCATTCATTAATCTCCGCAAATCTTTCGAAGCGTTCGAGGTAGCAGTCTATTTCATCTCTGTTGTCTGCAAAAGGAGGGAGCTTAGGCACTCTTGCCTTAACATCATTATTGTTTGCAGCTTGTTGTTGGTTATTATTGCCTGCTTGCAATTCCATTCTCCTGAGCTCTAGTTCATGCTCTCTTTGTCTTTCTTCTCTTGCAGCTTCTCTTTCTGCTGCTTCTCTGTCGGCTTCCCTCTGTCTATCTGCCGCTTCTCTTTGTCTTTCCGCTGCTTCTCTGTCGGCTTCCCTCTGTCTATCTGCCGCTTCTCTTTCTTCTCTGGCAGCCTCTCTTTCAGCAGCTTGTCTGGTAGCTTCTCTCTCTGCTGCTTCTTTGGCAGCTTCTATATGTTCCTTTATAAATTCCCTTGCCTCTTTTCCCTTTAGTCCAAGATCTTGGGCGATCTTTGCTAATGCAGCACAATCCATATTAAAAAGGTAAATTTTAATAGAGGCTCACACTTTAATATCAGTATCACAAGAGTTGTTTTTACTTTGAATGACGACTGTGATATTCTTTTAGGAACTGTTCCAAATAAGACCACTGATATATTCCTTTTCTTCAGAAGCAAATTCAGACAGAGTCTTCAATTTATTGGTCTCAGTATTTCTTTTTCTTTTTAGAAAAGATTCCGGACAGAGCCTCCAATTTATGTCACAAGATGGGGTTTCCGTCAATAACAGAGTGACATTTCCCGAGTTCGTTTATTAAACAATACAAATCAAAATAGAATAAACTGTATAAAATGTCTAGGGTATGATTCACAATGTAGATTTCCACTCTCTCAGATACGAAGTGTAGCGAAAATCACGAAGTCTTCTGATTACTAAATTATTCCTGAGTCTCAGACGGACTCCTCAAAATATCAAAGATCAATTACTTTCAGTTAGTAAATTCCTTCCAATAAATAATGGTTCCTTGATCCAGATGAAAGTCGTTCTCAATGTTACAAGACTTTCCTTCAACAAGTAATAGTTCCAATAAGTCTCTCGAAGTTGTATAACTTTCATTCAAAGTGTTCTAATAAATCTCTCACTGATTGCTATCTAATCTCTTACAAAATTTTCTTCTGAATAATTACTTAGACTTTCTAATCCTTGTCCAGAGAACTATATTCTTTAGTAATCTTCTAATTCAAATGATAAATATCAAATCTTAATCCTTCTCACTGCCTTAGTAGTGCTGTAAGGAATTAGAACTTCTTCAATGATAAATATCCCAAAATAATAGAAAAGTCTTCAATAGTGTAATATTCAGTTACCGATGAGATTCTCAAAAACAATCGTAGAACCAATTATGGAACCCAACATAAAATCAATTATATGATCGAGACTGGAACCAGGTAATAACTTTTTTACTTCCATTTATAACTTTCCTTCGTATCCAAGATGCAGAGTGTAGAGTTATTTTATGAATCTTTTTTCCCATAAGACAATTTTATTTTCTAAATAAAAATTGTTCTTAAAAATATTTTAAAATAAAAATCTTAATTAATTCGTCTTCAAATAAAATTTATATATAAATCTATCACTTTTGTAAATAAATGTTTCTTCAAATCCTTTCAAATATAAATAATAAATTTTCCGCTTTGACGTGTGAAGCTCATAATTTTATCTCCCATATTCCTAATGGCACAAAAAACAAAATATATATATATATATATATATATATATATATATATATATATATATATATATATATATATATATATATATATATATATATATATATATATATATATATATATTTATTTTTCATATATATAAAAATAAATATATATATATATATATATATATATATATATATATATATATATATATATATATATATATATATATATATATATATGTATATATATATATATATATATATACATATATATATATATACAATTATATATATATATATATATATATATATATAAACGGCGATTATTGTGTTTAGGGATACAGATTATTATAACTTTCCGCAAGTTCAAATATTTTCGTCAGGTTTCCCCCTTATATATATATATATATATATAATAATAATAATATATATATATACTATATATATATATATATATATATATATATATATATATATATATATATATATATATAAAATATATATATAAAATAATAATATATATATATATACATTTTCAGTTTATACATATATATGTATATAATATAATTATATATAAGATATTTTTCTATAATCTAAAACGGAAAGAAAATAATATATATATATATATATATATATATATATATATATATATATATATATATATATATATATATATATATATATATATATATATATATATATATATATATATATATATATATATATATATATATATATATATGGTTGGAAAAAAACCATGTTTTTTTAAAAAAACCAAAAACCATTGGTTTTTAAATAAACAAATAAACCAATGGTTTTTTTGGTTTATTTGGGTTTTTATGCTATTTTGATGGTTTTAATGTGGTTTTTATTGGTTTTAATAGATTTTAAAGGCAAAAATCACTACTGGAAACTGTTATACACATGTGCTAACACATATTTTAATATTCCTTAATAAATTTCTTTAGATTCTTAAATTTCAAATTTTCTTGATAACTGTAAACTGGTATAAAATTATTATTATTTTTTGAGTTTTACATAAACTCATAGAGTAAAAAATAAGAGGGTATATTATAATATATAAACTCTATCTGAAAAAAAGCATAAAGAAAAGTTTATTCAAATTAACCTATAATGATATACAAATGAATTCTTATTTACCTTTATATTTGAATACTAGGAATATATATATATATACTGTGGCACAAACGGTAGAGCGACGGAGTCGCATGGCAACGGCGCGGGTTCGAATCCTAGTTCGGATCCTAGGTAGAAATTACCTAGAGTTCCCCTCACGAATAGGGCTATGCCCGTGGTGTGATTAAAAAAAACATATTATATATATATATATATATATATATATATATATATATATATATATATATATATATATATATATATATATATATATATATATATATATATATATATATATAACTATATATATATATATAACTCATATATATATATAGAGTCATTAATCATTAAAAGTCGAAACTGAAATTATCATTAAGAATTTTATACAAAAAAACTAATTTCCCTGCTTTAGCTGTTCCCAACCTATTTCTAATGTTGATGTGCACAAGTCCAAAAGTTGAAAATACCCTTTCAACATTAGCAGTTGATGAAGTTACTGACAATATGCTTATTATTTTATATATGACCTTCTCATCTAATTTTTCTTTGAGATCTGTACCAAGATGAAGGAGTCTGCTGACAACAGAGGCTCATCAAATAGGTAACTTTTATGAAATATGCTCTTAATTTTATTCCATAAATTCCACTGCTTTTGAATACTCATCCTCTGGAAGTACTGTGGTCTGATATCTTGGGTTAAAAATATATGCCAATAAGTGAGCTTCTGTTACTGCCTGATGATACCTCCTTATTACTTTTGCTATAAATCTTGTCTGTTGAGTGGTGGATTAAGCTGTTCTAGCTCCATATTCATATTTTTCCAAATATAAACATCATCACTTAGTTTACAGTCATTGCCTTCTAGCTTGGTTGATGCTGAGGCCACACACTCCACAAATGAGTTTTATTATAATCTTTTGAAATGTGGCATCGATGGGTAGAAAATGAAATCCTCAAGAGCTCGAAACAAGAATCATGTTTTAAACATGTTAAATTTTTACAAAAAATAACTAATATATATATATATATATATATATATATATATATATATATATATATATATATATATATATATATATATATATTATATATATATATATATATATATATATATATATATATATATATATATATATATATATATATATATATATATTCATTCTCACAATAATATAAAATCAACAGAAAATTTTTTATTGCCTTTCAGTTACTCTTCGATTGAAAAATTGAGAAAACCATATCAACATGCTAAAGAAAACCATTAATAAATGCATTTTTTAAATATTTTATGCATGGTTTTTTTTATGGTTTAAACCATTGGTTTTTATGTGGTTTAAACCATGGTTTAAACCAATGGTTTATAAGCAAATGGTTTCATCCCACCCTATATATATATATATATATATATTAACCCCGCATGTGGGGGAGAAAGAATTTACACATCGTACGTTCTGCGTGTCGTAAGAAGGCACGAAAAGGACAGTGGCAGCTGGGTTTGATCCCGCTACGACTTATTTGTCCCGTAAAAAGTCAAATGCATTCCTCGGATTTCTGGTGCATGTTTGAGCACCCATTCCCCAACTATGGGGGAACAAGGGACAGATGATGATGATGATGATGATGAATATATATATATATATATATATATATATATATATATATATATATATATATATATATATATATATATATATATATATATATATATATATATATATATATATATATATATATATATATATATAGATAGATAGATAGATATATATATATATATATATATATATATATATATATATATATATATATATATATATATATATATATATATATATATATATATATATATATATATATATATATATATAACATATATACTATATAAAGTAATGAATGGCAGGAAGGTGGCTAGGGCAATTAAATAATTGGTGGATGTAAAGGGACTAAGTCTTGGTACGCTAGGTCTTACATGAGGGTATGTTGATACCTGTGTTAATGTATAGTATTGAGACTATGGTCTGGAATAAGTATAGATCTTAAGTACAATGTGTATTCAGATGGACAATCTTAGGGAGGTGTTAGGTGTGAGAAAAATTAGGGAGTTGTGTGGTGTGAAGAAAGGAATAAATGAAGAATAAATAAACGTACGTTGAGATAGTTGGTCATGTGGAAGGATGGATGATAGTCGGTTGGTTAAGCGGATGTATAGTAGTGAGTTTGCTGGGAATCGGCTGGGAAACCGAAGAAAAGTGGATTGAGTCAGTAACGGAATGCCTGGAGGAGAGAAATGTGATTTGGCAGAGGCGAAAGAAAGGTGCATAATAGGAGTGAATGGTGGGTTTTGTGAGGGGTATGGTTGTGGCCCACTTGGGCCATAAGGGATGAGCCCCACATTGACAAGATGCCATAGTGAGGGTCCGTCGCGGTCCCGTGAAGCTCCTAGGTGGATTTTCTGACTGCGGCGAGTTCTCACTAATAGGTATAAAGGGGCTGGTAAGGCTGGGCTTTCTTTTCGACTTTTCTGTTTCCGGTGCATATCACGCACCTTACCCCCAGTCTTAGGGCCTATTGAGACTTAAAAAAATATACCGTATATATATATATATATATATATATATATATGCTATATATATATATATATATATATATATATATA
>JABUQX010077435.1:0-22500 GCA_015478945.1 Trachelipus rathkii | reverse complement strand
TATATATATAATATATTTGTGTGTGTGTCAGTATAAATATATATATATATATATAATTAATATATATATATATATATAATATATATTATATATATAATTATTACATATTATATTATACTATACTATAGTCTATTATATATATTATATATCTATATTCCTAGATATATATATATATATATATTATATATATATTATATATTTATATATAACTAATTACTATATATATATATACTAATTATATAATAATACTATATATATATATATATAGTATATATCATATATTAATATAATATATATATATATTACTAATATATATATATAATATATATTAGTATATATATTATACTATAATATATACATATATATATATATATTATAATTATTATATATAAATTAATATATATTATACTATTTATAATTATATAAATATATATATAATTATATAATTTTATATAGTATATATATATAATATATATATAATATATATACATATAATAAATATTATATATACTTATATATTATATTATATATATATTATATATAATATATATATATATATATATATATAGTATATATAATGATAGGCTTTGACTCTAGTTTATTTAGATAATTCTATATTATCTTTTAAATCCTGGCTCGATTATCGTGCTTTATTTACCGGTTTCTAGAGCAAAAGTACCAGAGCAAGGAAAACAGCTTGACTAATAACTTCATCAGAAATCTCCTATTGTCGTTGATATGCTCTTACCACTTGTTATGTTCACCCCCTTAGAATTTCAAACCAGGACTAACTGTGTACAGATGACTAATGAACTCTCTCCTCCTTGTATATTAGCTAGCTTACCTTTCGTCCCCATTTTCTCTGAACACTGTCCCAATGATAACTTTGCTGTGGCCCATCTGACCCCGGGATGCCTTGTTTTAAGGAGATATTTAAAGCAGAGAAACTTTCATGAAAATTTTTTTTATCTCTAATATCAAAAATTCTTTTTTTTGAAGTTTTCAATTCGAGTCTGATTCCGATATGTCGATCCACATAATTTAACCATTTCGTGATTCCAGTCTTTCAAATTGCCTATCTCAAATCCTTGGTCTCAAACACTATATCAAAAGTTAAGTTACACCAGGAAGAGAGGTGAATTTGTTCCACAATAAACAAAAAATCGTTACGAATGGTTGCTTTAAATTAATAAACGATAGGACCTTGTACTGAAATGAACCTGGCAAAATACGATTTGCGGCCCCTTCTTCCACCGGCGGAGACCGCAAGCTCCAAAGGTATTATTGTGTTGGCCGAATTCCACGAGGTGCGGTGTTGCGAGGTGCTGACACACACAAAATTTCAGCGTCCTGATGCTGTCGATGCGGGACGTGTTCGGTGCAGTGTTTACAGTGAACCCCCACACTATATTGTAGGAAGACATATTTTTAAAAATAATTGTAAAAATATAGTTTTGTGTAAGTGTGTGTTTGGTGTGTGGTGTTGTGGTATAGTGAAAAGCGAGTGTCACAGACAGCCTATCGACAACTTTTGAGCGATGGTTAAAGCTCTTCCAAAATACTCTGAGTTGTGTGTCGTGTGTCCATGTGTGTGTGTGTGTGTGATGTGTGTGGTGTGTGTGTGTGTGAGGAGTGTGTGTGTGTGAGAGGGAGAGAGAGAAAAAAGAGAGAGACCAGCGAAAGGGCACGATCCATTTTTAACACTGAAATGTTGTGGTTGTTCGCTTCACCTTAACACTTCACTTATAATAAAGGCGGAGGAAACGGCACCTACGAAGTCTCTCTCTCCTCTACTCTTCTCTTCTCTTCATCTCATTCTCTCTCTCTCTCTCTCTCTCTCTCTCTCTCTTCTCGTCTCTCTCTCTCTCTCTCTCTACAGCTATTCTCTTGTCTCTCTCTCTCTCTCTCTCTCTCTCTCTCTCTCTCTTTATACTATAGCTATTATATATTAAATATATACTATTTATATATATATATAATATTATAATAATTATATAAATATCATATATATTATATATATATATATAGATATATATATATATTATATATTATATATATATATTATATAAAATATATACGTATACTATATATATATATATAGTATACATATATATATATATAATTATTATTATATATATAATATATAGTATATATATATATATTATATAAGTAATATTATATATATATATATTATTATATACTATATATTATATATATATATTATATATATATATATTATATATAGTATTATATATATATATTTATAATATATATATATATAATATATATATATATATACCCGTATATAATCTTTTATATATATATTATATATTATATATATATATATACATTATATAATATTATATATATAATATATGTATATATATATTATATATATTATATATTATATATATACGAGTACATATAATTTTGAGCCATATTGTCCATTGATCCAAGAATTTAAGAAAAAAACATTACAGTACAGACATTAAATTATAATTATTAAGCAATTATATTGATTATTAAAAGATTATTGAAAGAGTAAATTTTATAATTATTAAAAATTATTTACTTTTTCCTTCTTTTTAAATTATATTATTAGTTTTTAAAAGCTACATTTTTCACCATTTAATTTTCTTCTATTCTATGCTAAAGAATTTTTAATAAAAGCGTGCATTAACCCTTAATAGTACTTATATAATATATATTAATATATAATATATATATATTAATATATATATTTATATAATTTATATATATATATATATAATATATAAATATATATAATTATATATATTATATATATTTTATATATATAGATATATAATATATCTATATATATAATATATATATATAATATATATATATATATTATATATAATACAAAATATATATATATATAGTAATAATATATATATAATGATTACAATATATATATATATATTATATATATATATTATATATATATTACGACAACAGACTACAACACCAAATACCAACCGCACCATACATAACGGGATAATAACATACATATACACCTTATCCCAAATTATCACTTTAAGCCAAACATCATCATAAACGAGACACCCTAACTATCCAAAAAATCGACCCGAACGACAGCTAACAACTGTCGCCCCTGGATAACCAGCATTAGCGCACTAACAAAACATATCAACATTACTAATCTAACATCAAACCAACACTGCATTATAATCCCAACACACTATACACTCTAAAATCCACACCAACTAAAACCTCGATATCAACAATCACAACACTCCAAAACCTCGAGCAGACATTCTACACATAAATCATACAAAAGAGAAATAAAAAAGCGCAATCATAAGCCCCACAGAGCCGAAGACGCAATTAAACAACAAAAACCCCCACCACAACACCACGACACCGCAGAAAAGAACCACAACCAAAACACGAACAAAAACACAAAGACCGAAAAAACAAAAGACATAATCAATAAACTAACAACAAAGGGCGTCACCAAAGTATCACAATCTATCCAACCAAAACAAAAAGAAACACATCAACCGAGGTACCAAAAACTAACATATCCAAGCACAGATATATATATTATATATATATATATATATACTATATAACTAAATATATAAATTCTATTGATTATATATATCTATATAGTATATATATATTATATATATATATATATAGATATATATATAAATAATATATATATATTATAATATATATATTATATATATATATACTATATATATAATATACATATATATATAATATAATATATATTATATATTATATATTATATATATTTATATATAATATACTATATATATATACTATATATATAGTATATTTTTTTACCTATCTTATAATATATATATATATATGTATAATATTATATATATATACCTATATATAATATTATTATATTTATACTATATATATACATAATATTATAAACATATATATAATATATATATATAATATATAATATATATATATATCACTTGTGTGGTGGCTGTTCGATGCTGTGTGTGGTTGTGTGTAGTGTGTGTGTGTGTGTGTGTGATGTGTAGATGTGTGTGTGTGTTGTGTTGTGTGTAGATGTATACTGTGTGTGTGTACTGTGTTGACTCAAATATTAAAGTTAATGTTTCACTGATGCACTTGATTAAACATGGCTAAAATCAAATTAAGTGATTCAACAGATTGGTAGACGGCAATTGTTCATACTTGTAGTAACAATATAATCTTAATACCAATAAATTTATTGTAACCCATTGTAAACAGTAGCTATGACTATCCACATAGTTGCTTGCAATTATTAACATTAAGTTCGGGCTTGTCCTCAAATTTGATTATAAGAATATCTATGGATGCAGTGCCAAAATTGTGACAATTATGTTTGTATGTAATTTTTATTTATGTTTATAGAGCCTGGAGAGATAAAAGATTATTCAATCTACTGGAATAGTGTGCCGTAATATTAATTCGGCTTTTCTTAATGTTTATTTAATTAACAGTTCTTTCTATTGAATTATCCTAATTTAAGTATCCATTTTTTTTTCTACTTGAGAGATGTCGGAGATATTATATTTGTGTGTATTTCAACAACCACTAATCTTTGAACTCAATTTCAGAGATTGTAGCTATACTTAATTTATACTAAAGCGGTCATTTTAACATACAGTAAATGTTCAGGGAATTTGCATAACAAATTAGTCAAAGTAAAAAAACTAATGAAATACTGCGAGCATTATGAATTTCTTCATCCCTCATAAGATTGACACATAATTTTCTCACATCAGTTTTGTCAATCCTTTCTGTTTTGAACTTTGAGACCAAAATATCTAATAAAGATAAAAAAGTAATCACACAAACACACGCTTTACCTCAAAATCTGCGCAGAGATTTTAGTTCAAGAAATCTTTATTGATAGTACCAAAAACTATTTATTAAAATATTATTATTTTACAAAGTTAAAATATTCTTTTTTATTAATTTTAGAGCTCAACTATGCAATAAAATTTGCTACCTGCTTTTCTTATGCGCATAGGAGGACTTAATTTTATAAAAAAAAAAAAATTCTTAAATCAATAATTCTTTCAACAGCAAACATTAGATCAAAAAAGTTCTGTTAGATTTTGAGATGAACTATCCATTCCTTCAGTGGTTTGATTTCGAAAGCGAACTGTCAGGATTGTTCCTTTGATTTTAATACGAAACATGTCCCTTGTTTCGTATGATCTGGGGCGAACTGTCCCATTGAGCGAGTGTAAATTTTGGGAACTACTTCATTTATTTAATTTTGATTTGAAACATAGCTGCTCCCACAATCTTCGTGGGACATGCTTCCTAGTTTTTAAAGTCCGCTGTGGACAAAATGTATTTTCCCAAAAAATCTCGAAATTACGCTCACACGATAGAGATTTTCAATTACATTTCAACACAACAAATAAAATATCGAGCAATTGATATTAAATTTATCTTTTATATACTTTAAACATATCCAAAAATGAAGAAAAATGGAACCACGGCTATTTTTTTAAAAATAATATTTAAAAAAATATCATATTATTTCAGTTAGATGTTACAATACATATATAATTTTAGAACTCTATAAAGTACCCTTACAAATTTGATCTCGTTTTACGCAGGGACTGCGGCAGTCGCTGAAATATTTTGGACTTCCGGACTCCGGTGCAAACTCCGGCACAGCATTCGTTCCAGCTACGGACCATCTTATTTTTCCATATATTATAATTATTATATAATATATATATATATATACTATATATATATATATATATATACGTAATATTATACTATATATATATATATATATTATTATATATAATATATATCCTATATATACATATATATTATATATATATAATATATCAACTATATATATAGTATATATATATATATAATATAGATATAATAATATATATATATTTAATATATATATGATATATATATATATATATAGCTATATATATATTATAATACATATATACTTTATATATATTGACACGGCTCACGGCTCATTACCACTCAAACAATATGCAAAATTCCGTGTCTTCCATTCAGGTGCTCTAGATTTTAGAGAATATTTATTTTAATTTAATCCTTCACCTAACCAAGTCCTGTAGCTTGCAGTCTTTATGAACGTTACCGTGTTTTTCTGCCTTGAGAAAATATTATTGTACAACTAAATAATTAAAAAAAAAACTTTGAAACAAAAATAAAAATAAAAACGCTCCATTACAAAGAATTATTAATTTCAATTATTAATATATATATATTTATACTATATATATAATATATAAGCTAATATAAATATATATATATATATTATATAGTATATTATAATATATATATATTGATGGCTATAAGTTCCAAGGGATTAGTTGGAGGAGAGGCAGTAATTAGTAATCAATATGTAAGAGGTAAGGAGGGCAATAATTGCAGAAACTACTAGAGGAATTAGGTTTACTAGTTATTGTAGGAGAACAGCAACATAATCTGGTATTTTGAATTGAAAAGAGACGTCGAGGGGACTGAAGGACCGATTGGTGAAGAACAATGTGCATTGTGTGGATCAAATGTTTACATTGAAACAAATGATGAATAATGAGAAAGAAAGAAGGACAAATTTTGTAATTTAGGTATCTTATGGATTTGCGAACAGGCGTATGATAGATTAGTAGGAAAGCTCTCATGTGCGCAGGTGTTATAGTGATAGATATAAGTAATTGCTGGTAGGATTTTGAATGGAATTCAAGTATGTATGAAAGATATAGTGAAGCGTGTGTAAGAATTAATGAAGTTGAAAGTGATTGTTATAATAAAACAGCGGAGATGAAGCAGCATGTGCTAATGGCTCCCTTAGTTATTCCAGAATATGAATATATAGATGCACGTTCATGAAAGAATAGAGGATCCGCTGCAGGCTGGCATCGCTGCGGAAAGGATATGTAGTAAGTGGAGGGAAGAATGGAATGAAAGTAGAAATGAGGAAAGTAGCTTTTCTCCTACTCCTGATACATATTGCTAGACAGATTTGGTATCTGATTCTGTACGATCTCTGACAGACCGCAAGTTTGAAAAGAACAATTGGAAGCAAGAGCGATATTGCAGGGTCGGATGACCAAACAAGGAAGGGGATCATCATTAAGTAATTATATGCTATATGATAGCTAGAAGTAAACGGTATTTCGGCAAGAAGTACCGAATGAAGGAGTAGCGTCCTGAACAGGTGTGCTTTATTTATTCATGGCTTGATGACAACTATGCTGGAACAAGTGTCTGAGCTTTAAGAAATTAGGGACTCATATGCTTATTGGTATAATAAATAGGTGCAATAAGTTCGTGTGTCATGATGCAGAAGATCGATACAGATAGGAAAGTATTCTGCAAACATAGCTTAGCCAGTAGAAGTGGTCGTGGGTTGCAATTAAAACGTGTGAGTACGAGAATGTAAAGAACTAAGTCGTACTGAAGCTGTACCACCTTATGGTACTTGTGCTATGAGAGTATGTTCGTACCTGTTTAAACTTCTTAGTAACCACGTATCAACCTATCTACGTCTGAATGACGCGACGCTATTAAGAATCTAAGAATACAGGTGTGTCTCAGCCATGAACAATCTGAGGGCGTGTTAGGTGTAAGAAAGAATCGAATTAAATGGAGGACATGTGAACTCCTCTAAGGATATAGCGTAGAGGGAGTTGTTGTTAGGTGTGAGAAAGTGCAGGTAAAAGAGAGAATAAACGAAAGTACATGATGGAAAGAATGAATAATAGTCGGTTGTTTAAGCGGATGCATAGTAAGTGTGCTGGAAATCGACAGGCTGGAAGACCGAAAGGAAATGAAATCGGATGAGTCTAGTAGAGAGGAACTCCCTGAAGGGGGAATGTGATTTGCAAGGAGAAAAAGAAAAAAGGTGAATAATAAGCAGATGAAAAAGCAGGGGCGTTATGTCGGATAGGTGCGTGTGGTTTGGGTGCACTGGGCCAGGGCAAATGAACCCACACTTAGCATGACGGATTACCAGTCAGTGAAGGAATAGGAAATCTTCTTGACTGCGAGTATTGCACATCACTATACTGAACAGTTCCTCTCTACTTATCGCTTTCCTACTGTTATCTTCACGAGCTTGTCACGAGACGCATCCATTCCACCCCAATGCATGGGAGCGGAATAGAGAGTCGGATATGATGATTGAATCTGATACCGATCCTGAAATGCATGAATGTAATGAATGATGGATGTGACATAGCATAGTCACTGATGGATTGCAATTGCATGACTGATGAATGAATAAATATTATGAATGAGGAGGCAAACATATAGATCTAAATCCACCACCCCTCAACCACTTAGATAATATAATAGACTACCACCTCTTTTACTGCATACTGCTCCTATCACATACACTAATAATATCGTACCAGACTTACCACTAACTAATAGTAATAATCTGTTATATATATATATATATACAACTAATTAAGCTAATATATACTAAAACAATTATATAAATACTAATATATATAATAACTATATAATATATAAAAGTACTACTAAGGGCACCTTAATAACTATATAAGAATATATATTATATTATAATATATAATATTTATAACGCTGTAGACAAGTGTGGATGTTAGTGCTCAAGTGGGCGCACGCCTTACATACAATAACATTTAGGATAATGTATTCATTATGTGTTTATTTAACGACCCTCTACTAGGAGTTATTTGTACGTAATAAAAACAATCTGGTTAAAACTCATTTCAGGAAAAAAACTCTTAAACGGAAACAAAATTCAAGAAGTAGAATGACACGACACAAGTACTGTGAACCGGATTTTCCAAAATACATCGTACGAAGAACTTGAACGAAAGTAATTGCAAAAAGACTATTAAGTGACCGCTCTTCTTTCTTTTATATTATTTCGTAGCAACGCCTTTTACGTAGCTTGTATCAGAAAAATAATAATAATAATAATAGCCCACTTGAAGGCGCTGTTTCGGCTAACCTTAAGCACCTATCAAGCTAAACAAAATAAGCACAAACTTCTTGACCCGTTTAGAAAGTTTTCTATTTATCTTATTTTATAATTTATTTATTTTATTGCATAAGAAATCAAGTCAGAAAAGTCTCTTTTAGGCGTGAAGGTTACAAGTATTTTTCCTCATGGAAAATTTGAAGTAACTAATCAACATATGCTAAAAGTAAATAACCATAAAAATAATTTATTATAAATTATATTATTAAATGACTAAAAGTTTTTTATTAAGGTATTTAAACCATATATTGTAGTTTTTATATGTTGGTTAATAACCAATTATACGTAGGTTTTAGATAAACCAATTTTTTACAATACACATTCAATTACATCCCTATCCATGTCATAGAAACATGTCAAGAGAACTTGTTCAACTAATTTCCTGCATAACTGGAACATAAATGAAGAACAGTTTAACCTGAGTTCTACAATAATTTACCCATACTCAATCATGTTTTAGTTACACATGCAACAAAATTGCAATAACACGAATAACAGCATTTCTCAATGACATTTCGGAGAGTAATAGAGCCAGTAAGTGTAACAACGCAACAAACAATTATACAATACGAAAAACCAAGAGAATACTACATGTGATAGAGGCACAAAATTTTGTTTTAAAAAAATATTATTCAGAAATACGAGACAAAAATGTAGTAAAATTTATGCATACTTTATGCCAAATTTGTAGATCTTTAATTAAATGTCCTACAACGAACTTTTTTAATACAATACTGAGACTTAATCAGAGTTAGCTATTGGATTAGATTATACAAATAAGCAAATTTATTTAAAATCTAAATATATACTATAATATAGATCGTAGTAACTAAGTATCTGAAGAGTTTTTAATTGCAGAAACGCTTAATCGATATCTGCACCTGAATCATATTCACAATGGTTTGGCATTAAAGATCATGTGTACATTATGTTCATATATAACTCATACTACCCAAATTAACTGTTATTTCAAGTGTTTTAGTAAATTGATCATCATTTTTACAAAATTTTCAAATTAAAAATAAAATCAAATAAATAGAAATTCAAACTTTTTATCAACGGGCTACCGACATTATCAGTCGGGGAGAGGGCAAATGAAATCATTTAGTATGTTCTGTATATATATATTTTATACGCATATATATATATATTGATTATATCCATTAGATATACTTACATATTTACTATAGGTACTAGAACCCTTCCATATTAAAGGTATAATGAACCTTACAATAATAAGGTATAGGAACCTTACAATACTAAAACGACCTTCTCAATTTGCTGAGCTTAGTGGATCATGTCGAATGAGTTATACTTTTTTATATATATAATGGAGATTAAAAAATTACTTTTTGAAATATAGAAAACATCTTAATATTTCTGGCAAATGAAAATTGGAAATAATTAGTTTAAATTATTGCTGTATTAGTACATAAATTATTTTTTTATTACCTACAATATTTTAAGGTAGGGATAATCGAGTATAGCCTAGAAGAACACACGAATAGGGTAACATAGAGGGGCAGGCAGTATAATCACTATATAGACGAAGTTCACTACACCCCTCAGTCTGAGTCCCTCACGAATATATGAGGTATACTAGACGAAAATCGCGACTCTGTTATCAATAATATAATATACCATTTATGGAGTATCGTTTATTAACCCATTGTGGAATAATATCTTATAATGAGTTATATAAAAAAAAATTATATTCTAATTTATGTGGTATATATTATAGTTCACTATTATTTATATAATATATAATCGCATCATTTTCACTTGAAGATGGTTCATACCATATTGCTATTATATATATTGGACTTCTACTAAAATAAAAAAATGATAATTATATACTAATAATATATATCAGATTATTATTCCACAAAAGTATAAACATTTAAATAATAATATATATAATATATATTAATAAAAATTAAATATTTATTTATCAAATACCTATCGTTATATATTTTATTTTTTTTATTTTTATTTTTTATATTTTAAATAATTAATCAGATGGATAAATTTACACAAATAGATATAATATAGTATATATAATAAAAATAATATTTTTATTATATATTTATTTTCCCCTAGTATAGCATGAATAGTTTACATTGATATGATATTTTTTGTTTACAATATGCATTTATTGCTGTATAATATTCGGTAATATAGCGAAGTATCATGAACTCATTATAATTATAAGAATATATATTATAAATAATATATACTATATAATTAAATATGTATAACTGATATTATTATAAATATTATAAGTATTATTTTATTTATATTATTTAATTTTTTTTATATAATTATTATATATAATAATAATAACAAATAATATAATAATATATTATATATTAATATATATAATAATTATAATAATATTATATATATATATTAATATATATATTAAAATATATTACTATATATAATATATATATATATAATATATATATATATATATAATAATATATCTTAAAATATATATATATATATAAATATAAATATATTCATATTCAAACAAATGATATAATATAATTTAAATAACTATATAATATAAATACTAAAAGCGATGATCTGTAAAATAAGAGCCTAAAATAGAACAATATTTACTTATAGTTAATATAGCATTTATAGCTAATTATTATATATAATAGTGAATAAATCTAATATTATATTAATATATTATGGAATATTGTTTATCATTAAAGCTATATAGAGAGAGAAGAGAGAAAAAAAAAAATTCTAAATGATATAAAGTAAGATGCAGAATCAGCTTTGAACGCTTCAATAGAATTCTTTATCCTAGTTAACATGTTTTTTGTTTTTTTTTTTGCATTTCTGAGTTTCCTCGTCAGCACCTATTTCTTTTTAAACACCAAGTAAATGCGCGAAAATATTTCCAATGATAACGGTTATCAATGACATGCTTAATCAAGCAACAAAATATATTATATGAAATAGCAATGCTTCTCTAAAAACATCTTTCATTGGTGCCCCAGTTTGTGAGACGGTTGAGATAGCAGAATGGGAGAGTACTCGAATCGCTTCCGCTAGTGACGGAGAGAAGAAAGATTTAGTCCTTTAACCCCCAGGGCGTATGGCTAGTTACAACATTTAGTTAAAGTCCTCACGCCGTAAGTTTAATTGTTTCCATCCATCCATATTCGTGTAGATCCAATAGCCTCATGTGTCTTTAACTAAGTCGAGATCCGTCAAAATTTCTAAAATGTAATATATAAACCGCCAAGAGAAGAATCTATGCGTAGCTTAACCAATTTTGCCTCCAACATTGTGGGGACTCCAATGCCATTAGATACGGTGGGTAGTGACTCACTACAGTGAAAAGGCCTTTGGTAATATTTCCATTCATAGCAAATTGCTATCCGCACATATGTGATTAAGTTCTTTAAGTAAAGACGAATTCTTCATGTCTTACGCTTGACAAAAAATACTGTTAGAGTATTTTTGCCAAAATTAAATATTAGCTTAGTTCAATAAAACAAAAAGAATAAACGGTTGCAGTGCAAGTGTTTTACTGTTGTTCCTACCCCTTTAACCCGATTCTTGGCATTGAAATACCTATAGAATTACTCTCAATACTCTTAGCTATGTTAGTGATTCAGACTACCATCATGATCAAAGTGACATACGCGAAAACTTTAGGCAGTCTTAATCAGCCCGTTCACAATGATAGGACATTGACGATCATGTCAGGAATGCTTATGTGAAATACGCTATCCCACGCACTTATACGGACCCACCATTCTTCTCGCGTGGAATGTACTGAATGCAAGTGCGTTTGGCCCCCTGTAGCATCAGATAAAGAGAAGCTGGAATAATGACACAATGATTAGGACCTTACTCTGATAAGAGCAGTGATGATCTTTTAAAAATACCAACATCTGCATAGCACAATTACCTAGAAGCGCGCTTGAAAGCCTTGTTGTCTTTCTGTTGCATTTATTCTGGGCACCGTCCGACTCAATCGGCTACAACAAAGAGCTTTTCTCGTGCCTCTTTAGGAAACGATATCCGGTTACCGAGAGAGAGAATAATACCTGAAAACTATAGAGCAATACCTTGGGCATTTAATGAAGACCAACGTTCACAAAAAACACATCCGGTTTGATTAACTTCTTTGAAGAACAGAAAATACTTAAAGGTTGATTATAGTCCCTTACTTATGAAACCGGTTTAACTGTATTTCTAAGGCAAAATAGGAATTATTCAGAACAAGGTTTGTTTTGACTTGCACAGTTAAAGAACAGAGCCTTCCCCATGATATTTTTAAGCACCAAAATCTTGCACAGAAAGCCTACACTGCCTATCCCACCGCATATCGCTGAAATGTTCGAGCGTCCATTAACCGATCATGGTAAAACCCGCAACATTGTTCCTGCCAGCACAAATTTAAATCTAGTATAGATAAGCTATCTTAGCAATGGCTCTAGAACTTTAGTATTCGAATTTATACGGAGCAATATTATAAAAAAATCAAAGGAAATTTCTATACTTTCTTGTTTGACTTGCTACAGCAAATAAACACAAATTTCCAATTAATGCAGATAAGTGTACATAAGAGACCGGTTAAAATAGATGACGCTGTTTCGTGAGGCGAAATCCAGCCTAAAACTTGCAGAACAGACAGGATTGTTGTACTTTTTTCAATAAAAAAGTCCTCTTTAAGTTGTTTCGTCCCTACGAAATAAAATGAAAAAAAAATGAATATAAAATTATAGATATATAAGAGGCGAAAATAAAATTTCTAGTAAAAACATAATGATATTAAATCTCTTTTCTAGTAATTTTCAGTTTCCCCCGTTTAGTCGCGAGGAAATTGCCTCTCATCAAGTAATATAATCTATAAATTACGTACTTTGCAGCATCGTTCAATGGGTGATATATATAACTTAACTTAAGGAAATTTTTTGGATGTTTTTTTCTACTTGAACAAAATAGTTGGAAAAAAAAAAAGCAAATTACGTAACAATAAACCATCATGCCGTATCTACCAGTTCTCCGATTCAATGATTGTCAGAATTTATTACAAGACCGATCTGTAAACTCGTCACACGTTGACTCGATATATTATATATAATAATACGGCAATAATAAAACTGACGAAGAAAATTTCATTCAAATAACAACAAAAAAGATAAACGATTTTATTTGGACTTTGCCCCAAAAGAGGACTGCCAGGAAGGTCAAATTATTCGGAGTCAACAAGACGCGTTTCAATGTACCCCACACCTGTTATCGAATATTCATCTATATATATATATATAAATATAATATTAATACTATACTTAATAATATATATATTATATGATACAGAGTTAAATTATGATTATGATATGTAAGTATAAATAATTTTATAAACACATTATTATATAAGAGAATTTTTTTTTTATATATTTAATTTTTATATTATAAATTATATTTATTATTATATAATAATTATATTAGTATATAAAGTAACTAACATTATAACATAAAATATTATTTATTTATTTATTTTTATTTTTATAAAAAAAATATTTAATAATTAAAATATCTAAACTTAATAAATAAGTAGAATAATATTTAAGTAATAAAAGCATAACGAAGTAAGAGAAAACATTAATAATATCATTAACTATAAGAATAATAAACAAAGAATATATGCATTATAATATAATATATAATAAACTCTATCTGAAAAATAAATAAACAAAAAATGATAAATAAATAAATCAGTGAGTAAATGTATAAATTAGTCTAAATAGAATCTGTTTACTCCAAAATAGGCATTGGGAATTTTTACAAAGATCATATAACAATAACTGGGTAAATGGAATGAGACATCAATTATAATATATATTTCCTAATTCTTATACAGAAGCAGATAATACATTAATGTGAAATGCTAGATATGTATAGTGAGCCTAGAATAACATAAATCTACTAGCATAATAAAGAGAAATCCAGTGAGCTTTTAAATTTCTATAAAATTGATAAATTATATATACTCTACATATTATTCACAGGGGATCATGAAATTCATATTGTTTAAAATACCTTAATATCTTGGTCAGTACCAATTCCACATGGCTAAAAACTCCTGTTCCAGTTCCCACATCTTCTGATTGACCAAAATCACCTGATTGACTTGAAGAGTTATGATTCGTTTGTAAATGAATCTTTTTCTTTTAAATAGAAAAATTAATTGGATCAATAACTAAACATACAACAAGAAAAGTCAAAGTCAATGAATTTTAGAAGTCTACCAAAAACGTCGCGTTTATTTTACAATTAGATTATAAAATACGTATGAAAATTATCAAACACTAAAATACTAATCCTTTCAGTGCTGACGTCAGAATGTTCAACCATTAACTAAGAATATTCACAGTGAATCGAAAATGGGAAATTACACTTCAACATTAAATAACTGACAAATATTCGCACATAAATACTAGAAAAATTAAGACGTCAATTCAAATTTCTCTCTGACAAGATAAATTAAATTTGTTAAACAAAAAGAAAAGAACTATATACTATAATAAATTAGAATATATGAAGAAAATCGATTCGTTGTAAATGAATCCAAATCCTAATTTATATAAGACATACCTTACATTTACATAATTATACATATTTAAAAAAAAATAAATCACAAAAAAAACAAAATTATGGGGACTTAAGTTAAAACAGAATTTCTACAAAAAAAAATTCTCAGTTTTTTAATCAGAATATGAATATCTAGGGAAGTAAAGAAAAGGAAAAGTGGTCCGATATTTTGTCTTTCCTTCAACGAGCCTCGGAGACGAAAGTTAAAAATAAAGGTTGGAGAGGCTGATTTATAAGTTCAAACAGAATTCTGAACGAAAACTAGCTAAAACCTTTCATATGAGAAAATCTAGAGAACTTATATAAATAAAAGACTACCAAACTTGAGACCACATAAAGATTCCTATGGTAGCTGCTATTATTCATCCTACAAATTTATAAAAAGGATATTAGTGAATTAATTTATTCTAAGATCTATTGAAGCTACTAGCATATTCAAAAATTATTATCATAATTCTTTATTATAGATAGCTATATAACTTAAAAAAAGTCTCTTCTTATATTAATAATTGTAACAAATTTAATTTATTAATGAAAATTAATATTAATTTAATTAATATATTTAATTATATTTTAATATTATCTAATTCTATTATTTATATACATTATTACTCCTCTGAAAATTATTAAACTCTCCTTTACGGAAAGGTTAATATTTACTTTAATTATATATCCGTATTTAATGTTACTATCTTAATATTATCTATTAATTATATTTCATTATACCTTATAAATTAATATATTATTAATATCATATAATTATATATATATATTAATTAAATTAATAATTATTATTTTTAATATTATATATTAATATTATAGTATTAATTATTTTATATAATTATAATTATATCCTTTACTTCTTTTCTTTAGACATGTTATTACAATTATCATTATTATACGTCATTATTATCTCATTAATATATCTCGTTCTTCTTCTTCTTCTTCTTCTTCTTTAGCTTATCTTATTCTTATCTTAATTCTTATTCTTAATTACATTTTCTATTCTTAATTTCTTATTCTCATAATCTCTTGATTTTTCCTTCATTCTTATTGCTATATGTCTATATGCTCTTATCCTCCTGTCTTATTCTTACGACCTCTACTGGCTAGAGCGTGGCGAGTGAACGCGGGAGTTATTCCGATACTCAAAAGCCGCTTAGTACGCAGCTCAAGCTCTGACAAGCGATCCCATGCTGAGAGAGCCGTTCTTCTGTGATAAAATGGTTTTCTTGTGCTCAATGCGGTCCTCTTCTTTGATACGAAACGGCAAATGAGCTTTTTAATCGAAAAGCATGAACATTGAGCTTTATATGGATAAGTTACGGAGTTAAGTATGCGAGTCGTGAGACGAATATTAATTAAACTAGTCAGATATGGAATTAATTATATTTTATAGGTTAGGAGTAGTGATGCGCTACCATGATTGTAACTAGAGGAGATAATATTCTGATACTATGAATTAAAGTATGTCATCCACCACACTTCACACACACGATGATTAAATATGAGCACGACACGAAGACTGTAGCTACGATTTATTATATTATTATGAAATATTGATATATTATTTGAATCGGATTAATTAGACGGGGCCTCGAATTAGAATCAGTTAGATTTATGCGGCATGCGGAAGTTTGATATTCGAATTTATATAAGGTTGAGATCATCTATACATGACAGATCTGGCGTCACAGTCACAATTATCAGAGGAGCGTCCGCAGAGTTATAATTATGAATTATAATAAAATTATAATAATAATAAATTAATAATTATAAATTATTATTATTATTATTATTAATTAATATATATTATTATATGGAAATTATTATTTTAAGATTGATTATTATTATTATTATATATATAATGAATTTTATTTTATATTTTATTATTATTGTTATTAATATATATTTAGTTATTTATTGGTAAAAATAATAATGGAGAGAGTGATAACATATGTCTCTGATTATGGGTTACAGATAACGAGAGAACCGATACGCACCATAGCTATTGTACTAGCAGATTCCCGCTAGTGCTCTACAGCACAAGGGAGCATTCGCATTAAGCGATTAGTAGAGAAAAGAGACGAGCGAGACACAAGCGCTTAGAAGCCAGTCATGCCTACTGAGGTAGGCACTGGTATATTGGTATAATTTATTCATCAAATGAACATGATAAAATAGTCTCTCGAGCAAATTTATATTTTAAATCTTTCAACGTTTCACGACAGTCAAGGGCAAGCCCCTTAAGGAGGGAAACTTGTAAGCAGATTGCCGATACCTAACCCACACACGATTGTAGACAACCAATTGAGTAAGTGTCGACGGCAAAATATTTGAACATGTTTTTGGTTGTATTTGAAAACTGAACTCCTATATAATGAATTTAAAATGAAATAAAAATGTAATAATAATAATAATAAATAAAATAATAAATAATAAATAATAATAATAATATAATATAAAAATAATGAATAAATAATATAATAATAATAATAATAAAAAAATAATGATAAAAGATAATAAGATAATAATGATAATAATTGATTAATAATGATAAATAAATAATATAAAGAAATAGATAATAATATATAATAAAAAGAATAAAGTATAAAATATAATAAAGTAATAGATAATAATAACAATAATGATAAAATAATATATAATATAATAATTATGAATAGCGAGCCAAATACAATGAAAAAACATGTAATTAAAAATTCTTTGCACTAATAAAACAAACGCCCCATGAAACTTTTATAGTCAGTAACAATAGGACTGATTTAGAAGCGCCCAACAATGTAGATAATGATTTGTATAATTAACTGTAAATATAATATTTATTCTTTGCAATACATTACTATTACTATTCCCGACTTTATATATAAAAAAAAATGGAATTTGCATAATAAAGATATAAATATTATTAATATATATCTAAATATAATAATATTTATTATATAAATTCTCCATGGGTTCTATACTTGCAGAAATTTTGAAAAAGGGAAATTCTTCAACAAGAATATAATAAGCTCGTTTAAGTTTTTTTACTTATATAACTCTATAAAAAAAAAAACCAATTATTTTCTTTTTTTCGTTCAAACTTATTTAAAGATTCTTATATACACTTATATATATATTATAATATATATATATAATAATAATAATATATATATATAATATAATTATATATATATATATATATATATAATATATAATATATATATATATATAATATATAAATATATATTATAATATATAGAATATATATTAATATATATATATATATATATTATATATAAAATAATTATATATTATATTAAATATATAAATATATATAATATATTAATAATATAATTAATAATATATAATAATATATATAGTCCACGTGTAACTAACTGCATCATGCATACATGTGGAATTCCAGCAAAAATTTTACGAGGTAACCGTAAAAAAAAAAAATAAAAAAGCTCAAATCTATGTAAAAACTACAAAAGCTACAGGGAAAAAGGAATACATTTTTGGGAACTTCTCCTTCAACTTTTAGGAAAAATATATAAAAAAAGCCGGGCTTGTTCTTAAGTATAATTATATATAAATGAAATAAATGCAATTTTATATAGGTTCAAATGTAAAGATATAATGTCTATATTTCATTATTTAGTACATATTATATAATTATATATAATAATATATATTAATGTTATATAATTATAATTGTAAATGTAAATAAACCGCAATGTAGGGGCTCGAGCCGACGGGGAACCAAGAGGGGACGTTTCCCATACCCCGTAAGGGAGGGGCGCGGAGGAACGCCCGTGACACCCAAATACCAAAAGAGCGGGGTTTCCGGCACGGTGCGCCGGAGCGGGGGTGGAAATAGTCAACAAAATGTGTCCCCGGAAGGCGAAAGACCCCCGCTTCTTGCCATCCGGCGTAATCCCTGGGTAATTTCCCTTGTTAGAAAAAAAAAAACCAAAACAAGAATTTCTCAGAAAATCCCTATTTATTTTACCCGTTACAAATAAAAAATTCTCTAATATAAGCTTTTTTCCACGTCATTACCACACTATAATAATACAATAAAATTTTTTTTTGAACATTTTTTTAACGAGGATTCAAAAATGTATTCTTTTCCCTGTAGTAATTGTAAAGTTTTAAAATAAGAATTTTTTTTTTTTTTTTTTTTTTTTTTTTTTTTTACATTTTTCCGCACTAAAACAATATCAATTGAGCATAAACTCTCATTTTTATTATAGTTGCTTTCTTGGAAGAAAATCTATAACATTCGTTTCCTTTATTTTAAAATAATAATCGTCGTTGCTTTTAAACGTAGTAGAAGGTTAACAACCTGAATCTTTATAAATTAACAAGCTAAGCCTAAACTAAACAACAGTTCATATAAATAATAATAGTTTATACCTCCGCATATAAAAATTTCGATTTTCTCAACAGTATCATTTGTTTTAGTAGAAATCTTTTTTTTTATAAATAGTAAAAATAATAATGTATAGAAGGGAAAAAATGTATTATCCCTCTAAAAATAATAAACTTCCGATTAAATTTCCCCACTTTTTACGTGGATAAGAATGCCTTTGGGAAATAGCCTATATTAATATATATAATAATAATATAATATAATAATATAGTATATATATATAATATATATAATAGTATTATAATTATATATAATAATAAGAATATATAATATAAATATATTATATATATATATAAAATCATATATATATATATAATATATAATATATATATAATATTATATGAGTAATATATATAATAATATTATATAATATTATAATATAAAATTATAACTATATATATAATAATATATAAATATATATATATATATATATATATAATATATATATAATATTATAATTACAAATATATAAATATAAATATATATATATAAATTAATAATATATAAATATATATATTATCATGATAAATATATATATAATATATATATATATATAATATTATATAATTAAATATAATATAATAATGAATATATATGGTTCAATGTGGCCCTCGGATGGCCTTCGCGTTTCTCTGAGTCACAGTAATCGTATATAACTGTAAATTTCGTATATACTATATTATATATATAAAATATATATAATACTATATATAATATTATTATATATATTATATTATATAATATATAAAATATAATATATAATATAATATATTATATGGCATTGGGACTAAATTGCTTCGGCGTTTCTCTTGAGTCAAATGAAAATGTCTATGATTATAGAAATTTTCGTTATAATATATATATATATATATAAAAATATATTATAATACGATAATTATTAATGATATTAATATTATATATAAAAAAAATATATTATATATAAAAATATATGGGTTATTACTGCTCTTCTTCAATCCTTTCTTCCTCTGAGTCATGATGTCGTATATATTATGAAAATTCGTAAGTAATATATATATATTTATATATATATATAATGAATATATATAATTATATATATATTATATATATATATATAATAATATATATATAATATAAAATAAATTTAATATTAATATATAATCAGTATATATATAATTATATAAAATATATATATATATTAAATATATATTATATAAATAATATATAATTATATAATAATTATAATATATATTATCTATTATATCTAAATTATATATTATATATATATTTAATTATAATATATATAATATATATAATATATAATATATAATATATAATATACATATAATATATATATTATAATTGGTTCATGTGAGGTGATGGCTTCGCGTTTCTCCTGTAGGTCAGGAAATTTTGTAGGTTAGCAATTTTACATTTCCTTGTTTTAAATTTTTGTCAGTCCTAGGGGTAAAAAAAGAAAGAAATTATAAAGATAAATATCTACTGATTTTATGTAAAGGTGAAGCAGGTTTAAAGTAATTAACTCCTTTCCTTATATATTAATAATATATATATATATATAATTATATATATATATATATAATATAATATATAATTATAAATATAATAATATAAGTATATATAATACTAATAATATATTATATAATATATAATATATATATAGTATAAATAGTATAATAAATATATTTAAAGGCCCAAGGTAAAGGAAGTGAAAACAAAAAAGATATTTTGTAACGATGGTACTTTATTAAACTTATCCATATTACAATAATAATTATTTTTTTCAATAGGCCCATAATTTCCCCCCAGAAACGGCCAGGATGAAAGATATCTTCGAGAAAGTATGACCTTACAGGAAACCAAATACATATTGGAATCAGCCGTAAAGCGTATTATTACCGGAATGTAAAAAAAAAATGAAAGTTCCAGGAAACATATTTCATTAGGGGGGCTCCCTGAGCCGGATTGGGACAGAAGGGTCTCAAAAAAGACCCGCTCTGGGTACAAGCGGTCTATCTTTTGGTAAGTCGTGTAGTGTCGTTTAAAGATCATAGAAACTGAACTTTGCATATAATAAAGCTTTAGAATAAATACGCGCTGAAGATATCAAGAATATGTTATATCTTAATTTTTTCTGTAAGTGATAGTCGATCTTTTTCAAGCTATTGTTGGACTTGCCCTATGATCATCAATATTTTTTGTCATCCCATTAATTTGATCTTCCCAGGCAACTCAAACTTTTACTTTCCAAAACCTCCTCCAGCAATTGATTGACATACCCAAAATAAACATTCTCTTTCATGTCTTCTAGTTCCATATTATTTTTAATTTTTTCATATCAGTTTTGTATATATATACATGCTAA
>JABUQX010077434.1:30000-37310 GCA_015478945.1 Trachelipus rathkii | reverse complement strand
CTTCTCTCTTCTCCATACTCTAAGCTCTCTCTCATTCTCTCTCCTCCCTCTCTCTCTCTCTCTCCTCCTCTCTTCTTCATCTGGCTCTACTCATCTTTCCTCCTAGCTCTTCCTTTGTTTATTTCTCTCTTCCTCTCTCCTCTCTCTCTCTCTTCTCTCTCGTCTGCTCATAAACCACTAGCTCTCTCTCTTCTCCTCTCTCTCTCCTTTTACTCTTCATTCCCTTTGTTTAATTAATTTATTTCTCTCTTCCTCCCTCTCTCTCTCTCTCTCTCTTTTCCTAGCTCTTCCTTTAGTTATTTTTCTATTTCTCTCTCCTCTCTCATCTCATCCTCTCTCTCTCTCTCTCTACTCTCTTTCTTTCTTCTCCTCTCTCTCCTCTCTCTCTCCTCTCTTCTTCTTCTCTCTCTCTCCTCTCTCTCTCTCTTCCTCATCTCTCTCTCTTCTCTCTCTTCCTCCCCTTTTCCTCTCTCTTCTCTTCCAGCTCATTCCCCTTTCTTTCTTTCTCTCTTCCCTCTTTCTCTCTCTCTCATTCTCCCCCTTCTCTCTCTCTCCTCCTCTCTCTCTCTCTCTTCCTACTACTCCTCATCTCTTTCTTCTCTCCTCTCTCTTCTCAGTACTCTGCTCTCTCTCTGCTCTCTTCTCCTCTTCTCTACTCTATCTCTCTTCTCTCTCCTTCTCTCTCTCTCTCTCTCTCTCTTCTCTCTCTTCTCTCTTTCTCTGTTCTTCCTTTGTTATATTTCTCTCTCTCCCTTCTCTTTCTTTCTCTATCTTCTCTCTCTTCTCTCTCTCTTTCCTCCTCTCTTTTTTCAGAATCTCCTCTCTCCTCTTCCTCCTCTCATCTCTCTCTCTTCTCTCTCTCTCTCTCTTCGTCTCTCTCTCATCTCTTCTTTACATAGCTTTCCTTGTTTAATTTCTCTCTCTTCCTCCGTCTCTCTCTCTCCCTCTCTCTCTCTTCTCTCTTTCTCTCTCTCTCTTCTCTCTCTCTCTCTCTCTCCTCTCCCTCTCCTTTGTCCTAGTCTTCCTTTTGCTTTCATTTCTTCTCTCTCATCTCTCTCTTCTCTCTTCTCTCTCGAACACTGCTCTCTCTCCCTCTCTCCTCTCCTTCCTCTCATCTCCCTTCTCTTTCCCCTAGCTCTTCCTTTGTTTATTTCTCTCTCCCTTTCTCTCTCTTCTCTCTCTCTCTCTCTCTCTCTCTCCTCCCTCTCTCTCCTCCATTTCCTTTCCTACTAGGCGCTTTTCCCTCTGTATTTATATATTTGTTTTATATTCTCCGAAGCTATTCTTACTTCTCCATCTCCCTCCTCTCTCTCTCTCTCCTTCTCTCTCTCTTGCTCTCTCTCTCTCTGCTGACTCTCTCTACACTCCTTCTTTTCTTCTCTCCCCTCTCTTGCTCTCTCTCTCTCTCTCTTTCTCTCTAGTTCTGACCCTCTCCTTCTCTCACTTCCCTTTCTCTCTCTCTCTCTCTCTCTCTCTCTCTCTCTCTCTCTCTCTCTCTCTCTACTCTCTCCATCTTCTTCCACTTCTCATTTCCTAATAGCTTTCCCTTTGTTTTTTTTATTTCTCTCTTCCCTCTCTCTCTCTCTCTTCTCTCTCTCCTCTCTCTCTTCCTCTCTCTCTCTGCTCTCTCTCATCTTCTCCTCCCTCTTTCCATCATAGCAACCCCTCTTCTCCTTGTTATATTTTCTCTTCATCCTCAAACTCTCTTTCTCTTCATTCTCTCTCTCTCTCACTTTCTGTCATATCTCTTCCTTTATCTATCTTTTATTTTCTCTCTCACTCCTCTCTCTCTTTTTTCTTCTCTTCTTCTTTCCTCTCTCTCACTCTCTCCTTCTCTCTCTCTCCTCATTCTCTCTCTCTCTCTCTTCCTAGCCCTAACAAATTTATTTTCTCTCATTCCTTCTCTCTCTCTTATTCTCCTCTCTCTCTCTCTCTCTCTCTCTCTCTTCTCCTCTCTCTCTCTCTCTCTCCTCTCCGCTTCTCTCTCTCTCTCTCTTCTCTCTCTCTCTCTCTCTCTCTTCTCTCTCTTTCTCTCTCTCTCTCTCTCTCATCTCTCTCTTTCTAGCTATCCTTCTTTCTCTTTCTCTCCCTTTCTCTTTCTCTTCTCTCTATTCTCTTTCTCTCTCTTTTCTCTTCTCTTCTTTTCTCTCTTCTCTCTCTCTCTTCTCTCTTCTCTCTGTCTTCTCACCCCTCTCCCCTTTCTCTTCCTTTGTTATTCTCTCTCTCTCTCTCTTCTCTCTCTCTCTCATATCTTTCCTCTATCTCTCCTCTCTCTCGTCTTCTCTCTCTCTCTCATCTCATCTTTTCCTACGCCCTTCTTTGTTTATTTTCTCTCTCTCTCTCTCGATCTTCCGTTCCTCTATATTTTCTCTCTCTCTCTCTCTCTCTCTCTCTCTCTCTCTCTCTCTCTCTCTCTCTCTCTCTCTCTCTCTCTCTCCCTCTCCTTCTCTTTCTTTCTTTCTCTCTCCCTTTCTCTTCTTTCTATTCTCTCTCTCTTCTCTCTCTCTCTCTCTCTCTCATTTCTTCCTAGCTCTTCCGTTTGTATATTTCCTCTACTATCAAGCATTTCTCACAACTCTCTCTCTCATCTCGTCTCTCTCTCTTCTCTCTCTCTCCTCTCCTTTCTTTGCCTAGCTCTTCCTTTGTTTATTTCTCTCTCTCTCTCTCTCTCCTTTATCTTTCTCTCTCTCTCTCTTTCTCTCTCTCTCCTCTCTCTCTCTCTCTCTCTCTCTCTCTCTCTCTTCTCCTCTCATTCTCATCTCACCTTCCTAGCTCTTCCTGTTATCTCTCTCTCTCCTTCTTCTCTCTCTCTTCTCTCGTCTCTCTCTCTCTCATCCTCCTCTCTTCTCATCGCTCTCTCCCATTTAATTTACTCCTTTTCCTTTTCAATTCCTCCTTTCCCTTTCTTCTCTCTCTACTTCTCTCTCTCCTCTCTCTCTCTCTCTCTTTCTCTCTCTCTCTCATCTTCTCTTCTTTCCTAGCTCTTCCTTTGTTTATTTCTCTCTCCCTTTCTCTTTCTCTTCCTCTCTCTCTCTCTCTCTCTCTCTCTCTTCTTTCTCTCTTTCCTTTTTTTTCTCTCTCTCTCTCTCTCTCTTTCTCCCTTCACTTTCTCTCTCTCTTCTTTCCATATATATATATTATATACCCCTTTCTCTTCTGCTTCTCTTCTCTCGTTCTCGCTCTCTCTCTCTCTCTCTCTCTCTCTCACTCTCTCTCATCTTCTACAGTCCATGTGGTACCTCGGCAGATTCGAATTAATTCATCTCCTCTCTTCTCTCTCCATTCTCTCCTCATCTCTCTCTCTCTCTCTCTCTCTCTCTCTCTCTCTCTCTCTCTCTCTCTCTCTCTCTCTCTCTCTTTCCTAGCTCTTCCTTTGTTTATTTCTCTCTCTCTCTCTCTCTCTCTCTCTCTCTCTCTCTCTCTCTCTCTCTCTCTCTCTCTCTCTCTCTCTCTCTCTCTCTCTTCTCTCTTCTCTCTTCTCTCCTCTCTCTCTCTCTCTCTCTCTCTCTCTCTCTCTCTCTCTCTCTCTCTCTCTCTCTCTCTCTCTCTCTCTCTCTCTCTCTCTCTCTCTCTAACTTTTGTTCTTTTGACTTCTCTAAAAATGTTAATAAAGAGTTTTAAAATTATAATACTATTAACCATATAATATAATATAAATATAATTAATAATAATAATGTTATCTTTGCTTTTCTCAGAGAATTGAACTTCCTTATCTGTGCATTTTAACCTTCCATTAACACCATCGTTCGATCTGAAATGGGAGAACGCTGCTATCTCTCGTGAGTTCTTATGTTCAGGGAAATTCGTCAAAGAAGGCGTCACTATGCCTTGGCCGGAATTACTCATTGACGGACGATAGTGTCGAATAATCAAGGTTAAGGAACCCGACCCAATATAGACTTCGTAAACTATTGATGGAGGGGCAGGATGGAGAAAGAGGTTGCGAGGCGTCTAATGGTCAAACTGCCCCGCCATACATTGTTTATTTAATTAAACAGCTCAAACAAAGGTTTTTGAAATCTCGGATAGGGTCATTGAGCCCACAGTGGGGCATATTGTAAATGCACTTAAAATGCAGTTTATGATAGTACAGTATGAATTATTTTGTAAGTATAATAACAGCTATAATATATATAATATATATATATATATATTAATATTATATATAGTATATACATATTTATTATATATATATACAATATTATAATATATATACTATATATTTTAATTTAAATTATATATATATAATATATTATAATATACTATTATATATATATATATTATATATATATATATATATATATTATATATATCATCATCATCAAATATTTGTTATTTAATATTAATTTTTCATTGGTTAAAACGGACCTCATGGGTTGATACCGGAACTAAAAAATAAAATTAGTCTAGAAAAGTTTGCACCCTGATTTATTATATCAAACAAAAGTAATACAAATATTTGTTTTAAAGAAAAAAATAAAGAAGCACAATTTGTGGGTTTAGACTAGGCTTCACCTTTCATTATATTATATATATAATATAATATATATATATATATTATATATATTATAATATATATATATATATACTATATATTATATATATATATATCATTACTAATATATATATATATATATATATATATATTATTATATTATATTTATATATATATATAAATATATATATATTATGTATATATATATATATATATATATATATATATATATATAATATAATATACTTTATATATATAGTATATATATATATTATATATATTATATATAGTATATATATATATTATATATATAATATAAAATATATTGATATTCAATATATACTATTATATATTATCTATATCAGCCTCTAGAGAAGCCACAAAAAATTATCCCCCATTTATCTCAAACAACACACACAGCTACCGGGAAAAGGGATACATTGCTGGAATGCTGATAGTTCTAGAAGAAGCGGAAAAGCAAAAAAAAAAAAAAAAAAAAAAAAATATATTCAAACTACAATAGCTTACAGGAAAAGAAATTACATTTTTGGAATCCTGTAAAAAGTTGGATAGGAAAATGTAAAAAAAAATAAACAAATTAAAAAAATTATTGTTAATAATATATATTAATATGATTAGAAGCCTATTTAGAGACCTATTATTGGTTACTCGTTAAAATAATAGACTTTCTATTAAATTTGCTTTTTTTTTGTTAACTAAGAATACCCAAGAGGGTAGTACCGCACCCGTGGCAGAGTCGGGGTCTCTCGGCCGCTTCCGGAACTACGGGGTAGGACTAATTCCCCCCCTCGGGGAGGGTCTGCCTCCGAAACCCCCGCTCTTTGGTATTTGGGTGTTCGCGCGGCGGTTCCTCCGCCCCTCCCCTACGGGGTATGGAAAAACGCCCCCCCTGTGTTTTTTTTTCCCGTCGGCTCGAGCCCCTAGATTGCCGTGTATGTAATACCTTTACAAATAAATATATATATATTTACTATGTTCCCAGCACCCCCCCAAAAAAAAAATAGCAAAATTTAATTTTTTTTTTTTTTTTTTTTTTTTTTTTTTTTTACATTTTCACTTTTTTTTTTTTTACAAGGATTCCAAAAAATGTATTTCATTTCCTGTAGCTTTTGTAGTTTTTCAAGATTTTTTTTTTTTTTTTTTTTTTTTTTTTTTTTTTTTACCAGTTTCCTCATAAAAATTTTTTGCACCACGATACACACATCACAGGATTCCGCAATGTATTCCTTTTCCGGTAAGCGTTGTAGGTTTTTGAGATATGATTGTGCGCTCTTCCTAGAGAAAAATAAATTTTTGTTTTCCCTTCATTTTTCCTTCTCCACACATTCACATGAATACGATTTCAACAAAGTTCTGCTAGTTCCACACCGTATTGTTTTGATTTTCATTTTTAAAAGGAACCAATCATTCTCCTGAGTTTATGTGTAACATAACTTAAAATTAGGAATTATATTAAAATTTTTGGAAAATTTCACTGCATCAAATTCCGTTAAATATATGTTTATTAAAACAAACTCCAATTATACTCCAATTACTCAGTGTTATTTGGCTAGATTTCTTCATATAACCCTTTTTTCCCGTCAATAGGGCCATACAACAATGCAGAATAAAATCAATAAAAAAGTTTTCCAAACGAATATATGAAGCCCAAAATTGTTTTTAAAAAAACAAGATTCTTTTTATTTTAATAATGATCATAATGGTTAAAAATATTTTAGGAAAATACCAACATTTCATACACTATTTTTTTAAGGTTCCGGTATATTCTTAAGGCCGGTAAAACATTGACTTTTTTAAAGTTTCTAAATATTGAGAATAATAGGCATCCTAATTTCATATTTATAAAATTTGTCTATGAATGAAATTATCAATTATTTCGAAACCAGCCGATTTTCACCGATTTTTTCAATGAAACTATGATTAAATGTTTAAAATAATCCATATTGTAAAAAAAAAAAAAAAAAAAAAAAAAAAAAAAAAACTGAAAGAGTTTAAAGAAGTCTTCAAATTTCATTTTTAAAGCTCTTTAGTGCTAGATGCTTTTTTTTATTTTAATTTTAATAAGGCATATATAGACTTATGGTACAGAATCTGTATTTTGTTATTTTTTTAGGACTCACGGGTTGAGGGTACTGGAGGCGGAGCCCCCTGTAGAGAAATGTTCGTATGCCACGTTTTCATCTACCACTAAAAATTAATATATATATGTGCTATCTACTAACGATCTTAAATAAAAATAATTCTGAACAAAATTCAAAAATAACACATTCTTATAGTTATAGCACATGTACAGAAAAATAATATACATATTTTTTTTATATAAAATATATATAATATATATATATATATATATATATAATATAACTATATTATAATATATATATATATTAATATATATATATAACTATAATATATATATATATATATTTATATTATTATATTATATATAATATATATATGGATCATGCAAATTTTCTACGAACAAAATTAATCGGCGAGAGTATTTTTTCAAATGTAAGAGGGAAAATTTTAAAGGGAAAAATTAGCTACAGGCGAAATTCCAAGGGGAAAAATGCTCTACTTCAAATATAATTATAATTAATATCAACAAAAAAGTAAAAAAAAGAAAATTTTCTATAACTGTTTGCGGCTTTCACACCTTCTAGTAAGCTCTATAAAATAAGTAAGCGTAGGCGATTTATTTCAGTATTAAATTCGATGTATTACGTAAAGTTTTGTAGAGTGAATTTTTGACGCGCATGACACTGGTGTTTTATTTTTTTAATTAACGAA
>JABUQX010077434.1:0-22500 GCA_015478945.1 Trachelipus rathkii | reverse complement strand
ATCTACCTACACTCCTTTACTTAATGACCATACTCCCCCAAAATACCTATTCCCTCTTTGCACCATCAAGCCCACACGCATTCACTCATTCACCTCTTCTTACTGCTAATGTTATGCAGCTTTTCAACAAGATGTTCCCTTCCAAACTTCACTCACCATCAATTTTCATCGTTAGCGAAAGAGCCATCCTATTCATCTATTCTTAAGCAGATTCCCCTTATTCTCATTCTATAGCCTTCTCTCACTCCTGACACAGGAAGTACCCATTTATGTCCCTATCCTTATCCCTAAGACTGTTCATTTACCTCCATTCATTTCCATCACTGCGACAATGCCAATTTTATTATAGTCTTCCTTTTTTTCTCATTTATCAATAACTTTCTATAAATATATTCTTGATGAATATCTTAGTCAGTGACTATTAGACTCCAACCATGCTTTCTTTTTACTTTTAGTCGGTTGCATCACCTATTCAGTCCAACAACTCACCTCGTTACCATTCTTACTTCCCTACTTTTTCTAGCACAATCCACATACTTCTTTATGCACTACTAATAATCGCTCACTTCAATTGCTTCCAGATTTTGGTTCAGATTCAACTTGTCACATTCAATTGATTTATTTGCAAGCGTTCTAAAACCTATTCCTGATATTCCAGTTGTTCACATAACTTCACACTCTTAATTCTCATCATTTCCTTCCGTACCACCTGCCTCTCCATCCATGCCCCAATTTAATCTACAACTGATCCGATAAATACCCATTCCTAAATCACTCCATGGGTGATTTAACATCAAGCAAATAATTTCGAAACATCTTCTTATCTCCACACAACACAAAATCGATCATACTTTTCACTTCCGATACGATCCTCTACCCACCCAACTCTAGCATACTTTGAGCAATACTCTTGTTGTTTAAAAAAAAGTTATTATACTTACACACATAGCCCTCTCTTACAGATATTAATCATCTTACCTTAACTCATCTTTCCCCCGAAACCCCAAAGCCACCCTGTAATATACCATACCTTTTTATGATCGCCTATGCACACCATTTAGGCTCACCCAACACAATCAATCTGAAGCTCCTACTAACCCCATCCAAAAATTCAAACATCATTAGATATATCCCAGAAGATGCACACCGTTCAACATTACTTACAGAGAGAATCACTATGTGCACAATGTCATATATGAATATGAGGAAAGCTTCTTAGATTCAGTGCACTAGGGAAGTAGGAGTGGACTGTGGAAAAATTGCTACGAGAAAATTATGTTAGGTGGGTAAAAAGTTGAAGGAAGCCTTGGAGGGTTGTAAGAGGAATTGTAAGGTAAATGTAAAGACAGAATATGAGAATAGGAATCGTTATGAGGTGAGAACGGGAATCAAACAGGAAAGCAGTGTTGTCACCAATTTTGTTGTGTTGCATAGCTGAACTGTAGTGATAAAGAAGGTTGAGAGAGGCCTATAGAGATTTGGACGGTCGGTATTTTGTCATACGCGTGAGTGGACTTGGCGTTGCTGCGAGCGAAGAGGGAGTAGGGCTGAGAGGGGTGGTGAATGTTTGCGACTAGGCTTAGAGAAGCCGGTCTGACTATGAACACAGAAAAAGACCGGAGTTCATGAGTGGTTCAGTAGAGAAGAAGGAGGGCAGAGCTGAGAGTTTATGTGGAAGGGACTGAGATTAAAGATGGACTGGAAAATGTTAAATACTTAGGATGGGGTTATTTTTAAGGAGAAGGAAGGAAATGTACAGAGATAACAGTAGCGGATAGCTCAGTATGGGAGAGCTGTAAGAGGCAATTTACCCCATACTGAAAGATAGACAAAGATGAGTATGGAAGTGAAATTGGTGATAATTTTTCGGGGTGAAAGGTATAACACCGATATCTACCAGTATTGGGGCAAAGACATGGAACACGAAAACAAGAAAGGATTTTAGAATACAGTCGGCGGAGATGAACGTTTTGAGAGCGATAGTGGAAACTTGAAAAGAACAAGGGAAGACGAAAAGAATAGAGAGGAGGTTGGAATGAATTGCCATCTTTAAATTAGATGGATTGCACGCCAGAATTGAGGTAGGAGTAGAGAGGTGGCAAGGGAAGATGGGGGAGTGGAGCACCCGGAAGAACAAGACCAAGAGGACGAACTAGGAAGTAGAGAAGAGCTCTGTGGAGGATCAATTAAGAAGAGAGGAGATGAAAGTCCTGGAGGGATAAAGAACAAGGAGAGAGTGCTGGCCCCGCGTGACAGCGGTCTTATGACCCTTTCCTGAGAAGTGGTTGTAGAGTATGTAAAGCAATATATATATATACAATACTATATACTAATATATATAATATATATATATATATTATTATATATAATATATATTATATATAATATACTGTATATATATATTATTATATATATTATATATTACTATATATATATATAATATATATATATACTAATATCAATATGATATATATATATATATATAAATTAATATATATTATATATATATATATTATTTACACTTTGCTCACGCCATACTCACGAGGCAGAGCCCTATTCAAGGAGGGGTGTTTCATGCCTCAGAAGTTCACACGTAACGCAAATTACGCAGATGCAGCCCAAAGACGCAGGCTTTGAAGTGAGGGACGATTAAATTTAGCAGGAACAGCCAGAAGAAGGGCAAGAGGAGTCTCCACAAGAACAGAAAAGGTGGCAGGAAAGAACGACAGCACCGCAGCGAACTAAGCCTGGATGTTACGCAATAATCCACACAAACTCATGCGCAAGAACACAGCCAACCCCTTGTGCCTACAGGAGGGCGTCCGTAAAGATGGGAGGTCACGCGAGCTGCACAACGTTCACCTCGAGCACTTTGCGTTAGCCACAACAGGTACCTATAGAAAAGAGATGAAAGCAACCAACATTTCGCGCCGCCAAAGAATAGACGGGTTCAAGTGAGAAGTGGAAAGACGGAACATTTAATAAGATATCTTTTGGCCTTTGACTCTGACCACTATGTCCAAAGGCCGGCGTGAAAGCACAGAGCCCCCCCCAGATAATGAGAGAGTACTCCATAAAGGGCGGATGAGACCCTTATGTATAGCTGGAGTAGCTGAAAAGAAGGAAAAAAAGTCTCGCAAGTACTAAACAGAAGCTCCCAGTTTACTAATTGAGGTCACGCCCTAGCAAACGTTGTGATGTATGAGGTTTCCAAGACCATTTTTTTGTTTATGTTGAAGCCAAGGGATATTTATATTGTAAACAGGAGAGGAGAAGAACCCGTCTGAAAGAGATACGAAAGTTGAAGGTGTTTGCAGAGGGGAGATTTTGCTAGAAGTGGAGTTTTTAACGAATTGAAATTTCACAGGTGGAGAAGACCCCCCCGGAAATTCTATCCAGATAGGCGAGAATAGAATCGGAAAGATTTAGACGAGAGGCAATTCTAGAAGTAAAGAGGTGAGAGCAGAATTGAAATGAGTTGAAGAAAATGAGAGGGTCAGAGTCATCGGCATCGAAGTGAGATAGAGTTAGAATATGTGGTGAGAAGATCATTAAGAGATAAGACAGATAAAGTAGGAGATAAGACAGACCCTGAGGAAAACCAAAAAAGAAAACAGAAAAAAGAAAGAACGAACGAAGATCAGATAAACCCGTCAACAAACAGCGATATTGAGCGGCGATTGAGAGAACAATGCTTAATGACATAGTAAAGCAAAGAGAAGGAGGACAACCAAAGGAAGGGAAGTTGGTGGAGGAGACAGTGACGCGTTGACCCCTAGTACTCCCGGGTCAAATCGCCTATTGATGGGAATTAACCTTTCCAGGTATTTCCTTATTATCTATGCGCTGAGATTGTATGCTTTCGTTGTAGCTCCGATAATCTCGCAAACTTGTTAGTGGCTGTGTGTTATGAAGACCTTAGAGATCTGAGGTTTCAAGAGTTTAGTTCAGTTTGGTTAGTGAGTAATGTGTGTATTTTCAAGGTCGGAGTTTTTCGTCGTCCCGGAATGTGAGTTTTGTCTCCTCAATGAAGTTGCACCTGATTTCGGGATAGTTTGGGATTGTAGGATTTTCTGTGACCTCTTAGTATCGCTAGATGAACAATGGCCTGGATATTGATTTGTGTTGTTTAAATTAATTGATGGAGGTTTACACCCCACGTGGTAAGTGGTCATTAAGTGTAGGTTTATATGCGAATTCGATACGCGTTTAAGTAAATTCTGTCAGTATACAATTTTTGTACTTTAGTGTAACTTGTGGATATCTCTTTTTTTATAGGGTAGTTTGCTCGAGGTGGAGGCTAGAGATATAGGTAGGAGTATAATCTGATTGAGGTCGTGTTGTGTCCGCAGGTTAGTTCTTGATGATAGAGGAGGGGAACTCAAATGTGACGTCGGTGAATAATATATATAATAAGTATATATATAATATATATATATATTTAATATTTATTTAAATCCGATACGCACAGCATATTAAATTAGAAGGATAAAATCAATAGTAAATTTGTAGGAAATGGATGTAAATAAAATATTTTTTCCGTTAATGCAATATAAATAATATAAAGTAGTCTTTGTTATGAAAGATTAAAACAATGACTAATTATATATATATAAATATATAGTTATAAATAATATAAAACGATATATATTATAATATATATATATATAGAAAGATATATGTGATAATTAGTAAATTCAATGTAATGATCCTAAGTAATATAAAATTGAGAACGTATTGAGTACATGAAATATATAAGTTATATTATATATATATATATATATATTATTAGGTTTTTAATGTACTTTATACTATATAATATATATATGATAGATATAGAATATAAGATAATATATATATATTATTATAGTACTAAATAAATAGTTGATATTATATACTGCAAGTAAATCAGTTGATCGTGAACAAGTTGAACCGAACCAAATCGGGGAGCAAATTAAGGAAGCAATTGTTAGCAGTGTAAAAGAAGTATGTGGGTGGGGAAACGTAGGAAGTAAGAATGTTAAACAAGTGAGTGGTTGGAATAGAAGAGGTAGATGCAAAGCGGTTAAAAGCTGAATACACAAGAAGCGGTGGTTGAATGTACTAAAAGCCAAATGATGAGGTTTCAAAAGAGAATAAAGATGCTTAGAATTATATAAGGAGAAAAAAAAAGAAATTCTCAAAGCTGCATACGTAGGAGAAAAGAGAAGAGGTAAAGAACAGTTATGAAGGAAAGAATAAATGAGGATTACAAGGAAGTAGAAGCTCGTGCTGATAGTGCCTGGAAGCTCGCTCGAAAGAGTTATATGAGGTTGAGAATAAAGGGAAAGCCGCCGAATTGATGGAATAGGGATGGGCTTTTGAACTGATGGAATCTGAGATTGTGAGGGAAGTGTGGAAAGACCACTTCAAAAATCTGCATAATTGCAAGCGGATAAAAATTATGAATAAACATAAATCATGCTACCATTTCCTTTGATCTTGGAGGGCAAAAAATGATACGTGTGTTCAGTCAGTTTAGAGAATGGTTGTGGATCTGTGCGTGTAAAACATAAAAAAAAAGACCGCATTTATAAGACTCCGGCTGAATTGCTGGCTGTAGCCTATTGTTTAAGCAAGAAGAAAAGAAGGTATACAAGATTTAATGATTTGGTGTTGTGTGTTGAGTATATGAGTATAGCTTTGGTGTAGAGGGTAATGTGGGTAGAGTGATGAAAGTTGAAAGAATGGGCAAGATCTATCAGGTACATTATATAAGTTATATAAGAAATATCTAGGTGAATAAGTAGTTAGTAACAGAAGAAACAATAGTGTAAGGATGCTCGAGATAAAAGTTAATATGAAGTGTATGAACATACTGTAGTATTCTGATTTCTAGTGAGCTGGTGGAGCGTTGTGTTAGATGAGGCAGTTCCTGATGGTTTTTTTATTACCAAATATATTGACTAAATATGTTGTACATCATCGGCATGATATATTAAGTATCTCATAATGGTATAAATGAATCTGAGAAGGAAGAGCTGTACCCGGGTTGAGACAATAAGTGGTAAAAAAACTAAAAGTAAGCACACCTACCAGATATATCAGTCCTCAAACAGTCTGATAAGGGACAGAATTAACGAAAGAGGGAATAAACATGTCAGAAAATCTATGAGGGAGATAAGTATTACTGAGTGTTGACTAGGCAACGGGAGTGACTATATGATGCCTGTGCCGCGTGAAGGTGCATGTTAAGTTATTTCACATGAGAATCGAATGCTAACAGAGAGGTATAAATATTTTTTAAATTATACCGCTCCCTTTTACATGTTTTTTGACTCTCTTGAAAAGGTTGCGATACGAAGTGACTAGGTGACTGATTGAGAAGAACAGGTGCGATATTAGGCGTGAGAATAGAGAGGATGTGATCCAAATCCAGGAATAGCTTTACAAGATTGAAACACAAACAGGGGATTGAATAATTAGCATATAAATGACATAGGTAGGAGATATTAGAGGAAAGTAAAACAATGTCACGACAGTCCCTTAAACTTTAAACAATAAAAAGTAAGAATCGGAATTTAACACAATATCCTACATTCGAAAATATTAAAAAGAAATTAATTAATATTCGCGATTCACGAGTAAAGTTAAAATTTAGTTCAGAATCAGTTCAAAAGTAGCTGGTATTCATATACCAAATAGATGTGCACAATCGAGCGATTAATTTTTACTCGCGATCTTTGGTATGGAGGCCTCTCTAGCAACAGGACGAATTGATCGTGTTAAAGTTAGTATAAGATTCTCAGTCCATCAATGTGCCAGTTTTCTCGTACTGTAGTTAGAAACGCGACTGGCTCATATGTTGTCTTTTGAATCAGATTTGCTGCAGTGCGGAACTCTCTAAGAGAGTATATATCAAATCCCTATTGGAGGATAGTGAGAGTGTGGCCACAGTATTTCAGAATATACTCGTCGTCAAGGTGGATTGGATACATATCTAGTATTATATAGAAGTGAGGATCAACGCGCTGCTCGATGTCTTATTTCTTCATGTTAGTCGACCTTATTTTTGGATGGGTTGATGAAACTCTCAATTATTATGTCATGTACTGCAGAGATGCGACAGTTGACAATTTTAGCTGTTGAGAAATGATAGTCGAACTAGGCATTAATTACGTTGAGCTCACCATAGCATTTACTATCATAGCGGGGATCGATTTGGTTCGTTATGTGGGCGAATTCTGAAGAGAATGTATGCGATCTTAGTAGACAAAGGTATATTGCACCTTAATCGGATTCGGACAAAGAGGCAGTTGAATAGTAAGACGATTGCAAGATAGAGTCAAGATTACTGGTGTGTCGAGGATAAGCTTCGTGTGAATACTGTTAGATGTGAAGCGAGATGTAGAAAGTCGTCTGAGTTTACAACATTATTCGTGGTATGTGTCGGATGCGAAGGATAGGGATGATAGCAGAGCGATAGTAGAAAAGTATGTCGAGATTTCTAGGCAAGGTGCTGACTTATTGTGCAATTTATGGTATTCGTGGTGATGTAAATAGATACTCATAAGCGTACTGTGTCTGTCACTAGGTCTTTTCGCCTAAATGAGGTGATACGTTTGTTCGCTCATGTCGGTCATTGATTTAATCAATTGTTACTCTCATACAGTAGCGAAACTTAGGGTCTGAGCAAGTTAACTTAAGACAAGTAGAGGATAGAATACATCAGGTCCTCATATATCATCTTCGGTTTAGCATCCAACAAGTGGATCAGATAGTTCACGATCTGAGGTGGTGTACTTGGCTGACCAATACCGGGCTCACTACTATACAATAACCGATCATGATAACACCAGTGCAGTGCCTTGCGAAGACCTCAAAGGTGCAGCCACAGAATTGATTTTACTAAGAGGACCCATCCCAATAGCCCATGAACGGTTAGAGATTTAGAGAGGATTGATATAGTGGTAGTGAAAGATTGGAGTAACGAACCAAGAGAATAGAATGAAGAGTAGTGAGATGGTTTTGGTTCATGTGGAAGGCATGAACTGATAAGTCGGGGTGTAAGCGGATGGTATTCTCCGCGTGATTTCGCTCAGGTTGAATACGACGGCTGGGGAGACTGAGAAAAAGTGGAATTGAGTCAGTAAAGGAATGTTTTGCAGGGGAGAGAAATGGGAGTTGGCAGAAGCGGAGAGAAAGGTGCAGAATGATAGGAAGAATGCAGTCGGTAATCTGTAAGGGGGTGTGATTGGTTGTGGCCCACCGTTCCAGGGCATACCCTCCACATTGACGATTACCATAGTAAGGATCCCGTACGGCGGGTTCCGTTGAGCTTTATGGTTGGATTTTCTGATTGCGACGAGTTGCTTACTAATTAATGGTACAGATCTGCATGCCGCTAATATTTCTCCCTTTTAACCACCGGGAGGCAAGGGTAAGGAACTGGAGATTTCATTTCGATCTTCTGTCACCAAAAGTAACTTCTCCTACTGCTTTTTCTTTTCCCCGGTATGCAATGTGCACACGCACTCATATACCTCTCGTTAACTTAGATAATAAAAAAGAGGAGGGGTTATAGAAGAAAAGACTACAGGCTAGCATATAGTTATATAACCTATAGCTTGTACAAGAATAATAGTTTTTGAGGTAAGACGTTTATATCTATATAGCTAGAGATTATTGATACTTCTATATTTTACTAACTATCAGTCTACTTTGGACATACAAGCCTCAATCTATATTGATATACTTGCTATACCTTATAGATAGTATTATAATATAGCAAGCGTAGTAAGACAACTACTCTTAGTACTATATTATAGTTATAATATAGGTATAAATACGTATTACTATATATACTTACCGTATATATCAGTAATAATTAGTTCATATACGGCTATATAATCTATATATTAAGCATTACTATTATATACGAATATAGTAAATCATCTAAATATTATACGATTAATATATATATATATATATATAATACTTATAAATATAAACTAACCTCTAGTATATATTAGTCAGAGCATACTATCGTCCAGAGAAAATAGATATATATTTTTATATCTAAATATATATAAGTATAATAGTATAGTATATATATATATATATACGTAGTTTATATATATAATATATATATAATACCTTAATATATATATATTATATATATATAATATATATATATATTATATATAATATATTATAATACCTATATATTAAGTATATAATATGATTATATTATTATATAGTAGTAAGGTATAGTATATAGTATCTAGTACAATATGAATTAGCTACTTTCGTATTATATATCGTTGATAATAGTATATATATACTATAGTATATACCACATAAGACTATTTTTAAATAAATTCTACATATTATGTCCAAATTTTTATTCAGAATAAATACTAACGATATTTAAAATTTAAATTAATAACAATTAAAGATATCATAGCTTGTACATATTTTGGTATAATAAATAATCATGGCAGCAGTTCCCATTAACCAGCAAAGAAGGATCTATTCCTTCTAAATCAAAAGTTTAGCATGATCACTTAATCTCAACATAGGCTAGAAAAAGGATAAGATATCGCGCATGAGACATAGGAGATTATTCAGAAAGTTATAATTTATTCATAGTAATATAATATTTTATATATAATACTTAAATACTATATTATATCACGATAAATATTAGTATACTACTTGGATTAAACATGATACATAATATATACATCTTCAAGCACTGAAAGTATATATAAAGCTAATACTTATATGATTCTATAAGTTCGTAACTCTATATATATAGTTAATAATATAATGAAGATAACTATATATAACTCACTACTGCGAAATTATATATATTTTATCCTAATATAATCGGCATCCGCTGGAAATTTGGAATCGTCCATCACTAGTTTTAAAAAAACTTTGATTGTTATGATAAATTATATGTAAACCTTGTGATATACTTTGCACGTTATCTCTCCTATATTTGTGTGTATGGTTCTTTTTTTCGCATTAACTCCTGTTCTTAACTACACTTGGCTCGGGCATACTTTATTGGAAAGTTGATGCTGTGTTCAGCTATTAGGCCATATATAGAGAACAAGCTACACGAATCAAACATGAGATATCCTGCGGTAGAGTTGTAGAATATTTAGTATACGAAAAAGGATAAAATTTATTTAGGAATAATAACTGTAATCTACTCATGACTAATATATCAAACCTCTATATTATATACAGCTGCCCTCACTTTAATATTTATATAATATATAAATCTCAATAGGTCTATAACTTAATATAGATAATAACTGAAGACTATTATGTTATACCAGATAGTTCGAAAGCAGTCATTATCCTAAATATTTATATATACGTAATTTTAGTATATATTCTACTATAGCCTACTATATACTGTATAGTAAATACGTACGCTCATAACACTCACTATATACGTGAATACGCCCCTACTCACTCAATAATCCGGCTAAACAAGAATATATAATATATAAATGAGATCTAAAAAGCCTTTAGATGAATGTTATAATACTCTCATTATATTTATATTCATAGTCTGCAAAAAAAACTTGACCTAAAAATACTTTTTAAATCTGTGGATCATTTATTGCAACTCACTACAAGAGAGCCTAAGAATTTCTAATAAGTGATTTAAGATAAACTTTAAAATTGAATAAATTTTAAAAAGGAATTTATTTTTAAAAAAAACGAATTAATTCTTTTACTGAAAATATTTTAATTTTAAAAATATTTTTAAATATGTTCAAATATTTAATATAATTGATAGAAATCTATAGCAAACGCATAGCTATATTATATAGATGAAAAAATACTTATAATTTACCCTTATAAAATTTTAAACAGAATATGTAAAATTTAAGAGGTGTGTTCCAAAGTTATATGAAACATATCGAGTGACATTCTTTTAACAGGCATTATCGTCAAGTTAAGTTTGAAGAGTTGGCCCTACATCCGAAAGGAAATAGAGAGAGTAGAGAGAGAGAGAAGAGAAGAAGAGAGAAAGAAAGAAAGAGAGAGAGAGAGAGAGAGAGAGAGAGAGAGAGAGAGAGAAGAGAGAGAGAGAAGAGAGAGAGAAAGGAGAGAGAGAGAGAGAGAGAGGAATAATAAGGAAATGAGAAAAGGAGAAAAGAGAAAAATAATAGAGAGAGAGAGACAGACAGAGAGAGACAGAAGAGAGACAGAGAGAGAGAGAAAGAGAGAGAGAGAGAGAGAGAGAAGAGAGAGAGAGAGAGAGAGACTTGGAAATTAGGTAAAATCTTCTAATTTTATCTTGGATCCCAAATATGGTGTCCGTAAGGAACTCTGGACTGAATATCTTTCTCTGATTCTCTGACTTTTAGTTTTCTTCTCGATATTTTGGTCAACATTTCACTGTAGATCAAGACATTGAATGATTTCGATAAATTCTGAAATAAAGCCCTCTGTCTCTGTCTCTGTCTCTGTCTCTGTCTCTGTCTCTGTCTCTGTCTCTGTCTCTGTCTCTGTCTCTGTCTCTCTCTCTGTCTCTCTCACTCTCTCTCTCTCTCTCTCTCTCTCTCTCTCTCTCTCTCTCCTCTCTCTCTCTCTCTCTCTCTCTCTCTCTCTCTCTCTCTCTCTCTCTCTCTCTCTCTCTCTCTCTCTCTCTCTCTCTCTCTCTCTCTCTCTCTTTATTTTTTATTTTATTTATTTTCAGTCTATCTATTGCAGCTCCTGAACACGGTTACTTCTCACTATATAAATCTATTAATAGTAATGCTCCTCATATTCCTGATCTATCATCAAATCTGTTTCTAGTTTTCATCAATAACCATCTTTCTGTAGCATCATCACCTATTCACCTTTATGTACTTGCCACTGAGCTTTTTATTTTTAATTTGGAGAGAGAAAACATGGTCGTTTTCATTGCCTTTTCATTTGCATTTTCTTCATATATACTCTACATTATTTTTCACACGACTGCAAGACTTTCTTCTTTCCTTAATATTCTTGATATTTCCTCTTCACGTAATCTTTCTTGGAAGAATTTTGTTGTTTCCCTCACCAAACATTAGTCTTAGAGGCTGGGTGTTCTGAGGCACATTCATAACTTCTTCACCCCCTTCCTCCAAATGCTTGCTGCGTTTAGGGGTGGAGTTGTGAGTCTTTTAATGGAGCATGAATGGCTTTTCTTGGACGGATCCACCCTGGCAGCTCCTTTGGAAAGTGTGGAGTCAAGGACTCTTATTATTATCAACTCCTCTGCTCTCGCTCACCTTCTTCAATCTCCTTCTCTCCTTTTATTATCAATATTACTACCAGGGCTGCGGTGTCGGAAATTCTTTTTACTTGCTCCAACTTCGAACCCATTTATTTAATATTAAAAAAAAACTAGACTCCAGTTTCACCCAAAAAACTTGAGGCTCAGGCTCCGGCTCCCCTCATTACAACGAACATGTTTCTTCTGAGCTCTAAAGTTTCACACTTCAACCTTTGAGGAGATCTTGTAAAACTCTGTCCAGCTCTCTGACCCTATTCTTAACTGCTATGCTCAATCATACATGTACTCTACTGGTAATGATGAAACATATCTTCCTTCTTCTAAATTAACCACTTCCACTCTTTTTTCACATTTTCAACCACCGACACAATTTAATCTCTAAAAATATTCCAAATTTTAACTTCTAAATAAGTTTCCTTTCTGCAAGAACCTTTAAGTTTTCTTGTTGTTAAACATGGGTAAATAAATCTGATTTTCCTCAATGCCTAAAAATCCAATATCGTTTATATGCATCTATCTTCATTTTCCAGAGCATGCAGGTCAAGAAAAACTACCTTTATCTTCAAGTTAATTTAAATTTTTTAATTAATTTTCAAATTTTTATAATATTTTATTTATTTTTTAATTTATTTTTGTTTTATTTGCTTAAAACATTTTGTTTTTACTAAAATTTTTATTCTTTTCATCTTTATAACGTAAATAATTTGCGTTTTTACACACTCTAAAACCGGAAATCAGTAAATCAGTAAATCAAACCACTCACTCTACCCTCCCCACCCCACCCATGATCTATTGATCTATTGATCTATTGATCTTGATTATCTATTGATCTATTGATCTATTGATCTATTGATCTATTGATCTATTGATCTACTGATTCAAGTCATATTTTGTATAACATAAAACAAAACTTTTATTTATTTTTATTTTATTTGTTTAAAAATATATTTTTTACTAATTTTTTTTCCTTTTTATATTTATAACTTAAAAAGTTTGTATTTTTCACATCTTAAAGCAGTAAATCAGTAAATCAAACCACCCGCCCCACAACTTCTCCTCCCTACTCCCACCTTCCCATGATCTGTTATTTTAAGTCACATAAACATAATATAAAATAAGTTCTTTATACACTGATCAACGAATATATGCTAGTGTAACAAAGTTTTCACATTAATAAAGCTAACATAGCATCACCTGAACTAAGAATATAATGTACACGACAACCTAACCATACCTGAGCACGAATAAACTGCTAACATTAACAAAGTTCCATACTTAACAACAGTAAAGTAACTAACATAGCATACAAAAACGTAGCCTATTCACACTTTTTCAAACATGTCTCTAACATATCAATGTTAATTTTACATTAACATGGTATTATTTAACAAAAATTTATCATAACCTTGTCTAATTATCATAGTGACCAACGAATATTTGCTAACGTAACAAAGTTTTTACATTAACATAGTAATATTTAACAAAAAAATTATCATAACCTTACCTAACTATCACAATCCCCAACGAATAACTGCAAACATAATAAAGTTTTATGCAAACATAGCATAAAAAAAGTTCTTGAATAAAATATCATAGTTAAAGTGTAATAATTTACGATCCTAATAAGCAGTAAATCAGTAAATCAGTTAAATCAAACCATCCACCCCACCCCTCCCCTCCCCTCCCCTCCCCTCCCCTCCCACCCATCCATGATTGATTGATTTATTGATCTATTGATTCAAGTCATATTTCAAGTATCATTTTGGATAAACATAACATAAAAAATAAGTTATTTATATACTGACCAACGAATAATGCTAAACGTAACAAAGTTTTCACATCAAATAAAGCTAACATATCATAACCTGAACTAAGAATATAATGTACAACGACAAACCTAGTTTACCTTAGACACGAATAAACAGCTGACATTAACAAAGTTCCATACTTAACAATAAAGTGACTAACATAGCATATAAAACGTAACCTATTCTCACTTTTTCAAGCATATCTCTAACATTTAATGTTAATTTCACATTAACATGGTAATATTTAGCAAAAATGTATCATAACCTTGTCTAATTAATTATCATATGCTAACGTAGCATAGTTTTTTTTTACATTAACATAATAATATTTAACAAAAATTTATCATAACCTTACCTAACATCATAATCCCTATCAAAAATAATTGCAAATATAACAAAGTTTTATCCAAACATAACATAAAAATAAGTTCTTCGAATAAAATATCATAGTAAAGTGTAATAATTTACTAATCTTAAAGCAGTAAATCAGTAAATCGGCAAATCATATCACCCACAACACCCCTTCCCTCCCCTCCCACCCTTCCATGATCTATTGATCTAATGATTTAAGTCTTATTTCGAGTATCATTTTGGAGAAACATAACATAAAAATAAGTTCTTTATATAATAACCAACGAATATATGCTAACGTAACAAAGTTTTCACATCAATAAAGCTAACGTATTCATTAACCCGGCCTTAAGATATAATGATACAATCGAACAAACCTAAACAACCTTAAGCACGAAATAAACTCGTTATTAACAAAAGTTTCATACTAAAGAACAGTTAAAGTAACTTAATTGCACAACATAACGCAACCTAATTACACTTTTTCAAGCATATATCTTCCATAGCAAAGTTAATTTTACATTAACATAGTGATATTTAACAAAAATTTATCATAATCTTACCTATCATACTGGTCAGCGAATAAATGCTAACATAACAACGTTTTCACATCAATAAAGCTAACATATCATAACCTAAACTAAGAATATAATGTACAACAACTTATAATCTTACCTAATTATCATACTGACCAACGAATATATGCTAACTTAACAAAGTTTTCACTTCAATTAGAGCTAAACATATCATAACCTGAACTAAGAAATTAATGTACAACGACAAAACCGTAACATACCTCACGTATGAATAACTGCTAACATTCACAAAGTTCCCACTGTTTCCAAAGTAAAGTAGGTAACACTGCATACAAAACTCAATCTACCCCCACTTTTCCAACATATCATCAACAGCTAAAGCAGTATTATCTAACCAAACCCCTTAAGAAAGTGTCCAACCTATCAAAGATACCAGCATCTTGAACTATGAATTGATACTACCTTATCCAAAGTGTGTACATTGTACACCGTAACAATCATTTTGAACTATGAATAAAACGTTAACATTATAGCAAATTTCTCGGCCAAACCTAACATTACTCAGCAAAAAACTTAACCTAAGCCCGCGTTTCTAGCACATTATCACCAGCTAACACAGTAATATCGTACGAAACTTATCATTTCTCTAACAAATCAGTGTTAATTTCACATTGTCATAGATGATATTTAACAAAACTTAACCAGAAAATAAAACATAGCCTTAACAATCTAACACATATCTAACACTTACAATGAGCAAAAGCCTACAATAGATACTAACATTTGGAACTGTGAAATAAAGACAGTAAACAATCTGGACCTATGAATGAAGTTCTCAACCTACCCCTCATTACACAGCAAAAACTCAACCCCTATCCCTGCTTTCAATCATATCATCAGCCAGCTAAAGCAGTATTATCTAGCAAAAAAATTCCTTAACAAAGTGTTCAAACTATCAAAGAAACCATTCATCTTGAACTATGAACTTACACTACTTCATCAAAGTGTCTAGCATATAAAATGTCATTCATTTGAACTATGAATAAAACGTAGACATTAGCAAAATTCTCTGTCAATCCTAACATTGACTCAGCGCAAAAAACTTATCCTAAGCCAAAGATTCTAACACACATCAAGCCAGCCAACACAGCAATATCTTGCAAAACTATCATTTTCTAACAAAAGCTAGATTAACGCTTGATACAGATCTAAACACCCTGAACTGCGAATAAATGCTTAAATTAACAATGTGTACAGCCTATCAAAGTATGTTAGTTTTGTCGTTGTACATTATATTCTTTAGTTCAGGTTATGATATTTACTTTATTGATGTGAAAACTTTGTTTACTTAGCATATTATAATCATTGGTCATTACATAAAGAACTTATTTTTATGTGTTGTTTATCCAAATGATCTCGAAACAATGACTTGAATCAACAGATCAATAGATCAATCGATCATGGATGGGTGAGATGGGAGAGGAGGGGTGGAGTGGGTGGTTTGATTTACTGATTCACTGATTTACTGCTTTAGGATCAGTAAACTATTACACTTTACTATGATATTTCATTCAAAGAACCTATTTTATGTTATGTTTGCATAAAACTTTATTATGCTTACAGTTATTCGTTGGGGATTGTGATAGTTATGTAAGGTTATGATAAATTTTTGTTAAATATTACTATGTTAATGTAAAAAATTTGTTACGTTACCATATATTCGTTGGTCACTATGATAATTAGACAAGGTTATGATAAATTTTTGTTAAATAATACCATGTTAATGTAAAATTAACATTGATATGTTAGAGATATGTTTGAAAAAGTGTGAATAGGCTACGTTTTTGAAGCTATGTTAGTTACTTTACTGTTGTTAAGTATGGAACTTTGTTAATGTTAGCAGTTTATTGGTGCTTAAGGTGTGTTAGGTTTGTCGTTATACATTATATTCTTAGTTCAGGTGATGCTATCTTAGCTTTATTAATGTGAAAACTTTGTTACGTTAGCTAATATTCGTTGATCAGTGTATGAAGAACCTATTTTTATGTTATATTTATCCAAAATGATACTCGAAATGTGACTTGACGCAATAGATCAATAGATCAATAGATGGGAAGGAGGGAGGATGGGGAGGAGTGGTGGGGCACGTGGTTTGATTTACCGATTTACTGATTTAGGGTGCGTAAAAATGCAAATTTTATAAATTATAAATATAAAAAGAAAATAAATTTAGTAAAAAATATATTTTTAAACAAATAAAATAAAAATAAATAAAAGTTTTGTGTTATGTTCTTCAAAATATGATTTAAATCAATAGATCAATTGATCAATAGATCATGGGTGGGGTGGTTTGATTTACTGATTTACTGATTTACTGCTTTAGTGTATGTAAAAAGCAATTTTTTTAAGTTATAAACACAAAAAGAATAAAAATTTAAGTAAAAAACTATATTTTTAAACAAAATAAAATAAAAATAAATAAAAGTTTTGTGTTATGTTATACAAAATATGACTTGGATCGATAGATCAATAGTTCATGGGTGGGGGTGGGGAGGAGAGGGTAGGGTAGGTGGTTTGATTTACTGATTTACTGATTTACTGCTTTTGGGTGTGTAAAAACGCAAATATTTTACGTTATAAACATAAAAAGAATAAAATTTTTAGTAAAAATAAAATGTTTTAAGCAAATAAAACAAAAATAATTAAAAAAATAAATAAATAAAATTAAAAATTTGAAAGTAAATTAAAAAATTTAAATTAACACAAAGAATAAATGTAGAATGAAACTTATAAAATAAAATAGCAAACAACATATTTTAGTTGACGTTAATAAAAGAAACGAGATTTGGAAATAGAAATGTCAGTCTTCAACCTTTAGAAAACGGGTTATTTTTGTAAGATGCATCCGTGTTCTTCCTTTAGCCCTATTTAACCTTCCTCTTCTGTTTTGCATTCCATGCTTTTCTTCTTTTATTTCAGTCATGGAATCACCTCTGGGTGCCCCAAAACACTATTTAAAATATTGAGTCCCCCATATTGAATGTACTATCTTATAAACATATACATTGATACCAATATGGAGCTAACGAATGTTTACTAACTCAGCACCGCACCGGCTCCAGACCGGTGCCGGTACCAACTCTGAATCCTTCTCATACTCCTTTCTTCATCCTTCCTCCTTCCTCCTTCTTTATTCCTCCATCTTCCCCTGTTTTGCGTTCCGTGAATTTCTTTCCTTTACGAACTTGTAAGCCTCATATTCGAGTTATACGAGCTTATAAACATATTTTGATACCAATTAGGGACTAAACGAATATTATTAATTAGCACCGCACCGGATAAAGTCAACCGTTGCCGGGACCGACTCCAACTCCTCTGACTCCAACTGCTTCTCTGACTCATTAATTTTCTGACTCGGACTCCGACTCCTTTCTTCACTTCTCTTATGCATTCCGTTCATTTCCGTTCATTTCAATTTTGTCTGTGCAGACAAAATTTCACGAACTCGGCACCTCACTACTATATATATATATATATATATATATATATATATATATATATATTATATATATATATATATATAATATATATATATATATATTATCTATATATTATTATATAATATATATATATATATATATTATATATATTATATATATATATGTACCAGTTTGAAATATGCCTGTATTAAAAATAAATTCTTTGCATGTTTGGTTAACAAACTACTCTGACGATATGAGAAAAAGTTTTACTTTAAAACCGTTGCGTTCTCTCCCCCAAAAATTGGTCGATAAATTGGTCGATAATATGAATAGTGCAAATGAATGTAGAATTGTTGTGTATTTAAATCTTATAATCGATCTTTTGGAAAAAAACGTATTTGCATTAGTTAAAAATTTGTTGATTAAATTTTATTACTTGCCTAAAGAAAATTATAAATATTATGTTAAAATGTTTCAAACATGATGTGTTAAGAGATAAATTTGGTCATCTGTTTGCTGAAATATGTGGACTTATGTTTGTCGTTAGAAAAATTCTTATAACAAAATTAAAATCGCCCATATTAAGTTTCGACTGCAATGTCTATGCCATCTTAAGAATGAATGAAAATGACTATTCACTTCATATTTGATGTATTCTTTGACGATCGATGGCATTAAGATGAAGTTAGCAAGATTTTTGACGTTTACGCTAAATGGAAAAGGAAACCTTATAAAATTTAAGATATTCCAATATAGGGTACTTGTATACTGGTAATTCTATTTCATATTACTAATTAGTAATTACATATTATAATTAATAATATTTATGCTTGTGTGTATAATAAAATAAAAAAATTAATATTAATAATATTTAATAACGTATATTAGTTGCTTGTAAAAATAAAGAAGTGAAATTGTAAATACTTTTAAACCCAGCTGAAAGAATTATCAATTTAATAAATTACCAAAAAAATGGTTCTGTTTTTCATGTTGCTAAAAGAGTTATCGAATTATCAAACTTTAAATTACAAAAAAATTGGTCTTGTTTTCCTGCAAACTTTTGAAACTATCGATTTTAGTAATTGTGGGTTTTGGATTCGCCACAATTTGGAGGTCCCACCGAGACTACATTTTTCGCTGGGTTGCTAGTTACAATTTTTACAAATAAATTACATTGCTTAAAAGTAATGCGTACCTAAATGTATGAAAATTCATTGCTAAATAATTTAAATAAATTGAAACCTAATATGAAAATATTCATTATATATATATATAGTAACTTTCTATTTATTTAAATTATTTAATTTAATTGTAGTATTTGAATGGAATCTTAAAAATTTTGTGAAATGAATAACTGTAAAAAAGAAAAAAAAAAATTTCGCTATAAAATTTTGCTACGAAATTGCTATAATATTTGCTAACTTTGGTGAAAAAATTTGCCAAAAAAAAAAAATTTGCCAAAAAATTGGCTAAAAGAAAAAAAGCAAAAAATCTTTGCTAAAAAATTTGCTAAAAAATTTTTAATTGTTAAAAATTATGAATGATTAAAATCTTGTATAAAACGTATTTATTTATTTAATTTTGTCATATACTGTATATATATTTATATTCTCTAGTGCGCTTATGTATTGAAAATATTTGAATTTAAAGAAAAAAAAAAAAAAATTTTTAAAAATAGAATCTTATAAAAAAAGACAAAAAAATTTTAAATTTAATTTAAAAAAATGGTTAAAACGATATAATATTTTAATAAAAAAAAAAAAATAAAAAAAAAACTAATTTGTTAATATTTTTAAGTAAAAAGAAATAAACTTGACTAAGTATAGAGATGGATCAGTGGAAGTTCATGGGACTTAGGGACAAATGAATGCCGGAGGAAGGTTTGCGAGAGCGAATGAATTGGAGAAGATTATCTTTTATTATTCTTTGGATGAATTGGCCTGACCTCAAAAACGGAATACAAAGATGGAAAAATTTCATTGTCAACAATGAATATTGAATGAATGAATTAATGAATGAATAAAGAAAATGAAAACATGCTAAAAAAAATAAGACGGATTCGCAGGTCTACACCTTTGGTTGTGGCAGAAGGTGATAGGTTTTCCTGGAACCGAGGGAGGTGTAAGTTTCCTGAGTGTATGCTGTGTGAACTAATCATCTGGCAGTACGGTGAAGTCGAGGTAACAAACAGTATATTGTGCTCCTGAGTTTGTAGTGGACAACTACCTTAGCCGTGACTTAATAGGTGCTTCTCTGCTATCCAGTTTTTCATATTGTAGTCAATCATCGTTTTGTTCTATTTGTGATTTTAACTGTAAGAATCGTTTGTTAATGACAGAGAACCTATTATCAAAATAATTCAGTAGTGTTGCTTCGAGCACCGTATATGTCAATCATTTCTAGGTAATAAATGTGCCAGAAAGTTATTCTGTATTTTAAAATATTGCCACTAAAAGTAGGTGGTTTTTTAATGGGGGAGTTTCATTGTTGTAGTTTTTTTATTGTTTTAAAATAAATTTTTTTTTATTTGGGGGAAAAAAAATTTTTTTGGGCCAAAAAATTTTACAAATATAGGTTCTGATAGGCAATATGGGTTAATGCCCTTGAAAATAAACTTAACAGGCAGTTTCTTAAGCTTATTTATAAGATGAATAGTTCTGGTCATGACTTTCAAATTTAGTAACATTATAAAAAAATCAATTATTATATGCTATTATAAAAACCACTAAAGGTAATTAGGAAATATGTCTATTCATTAGTCATTTGTTTTTAATGTAAAATTATGGCGGTGAGAAAATCATGATTAATTACTGGCCCAAAAGTTCGAGTTATTTGTTTACAAGCATCCTCTTATCGATACAAAGAACCACCGATGATATTCTCTATTGAGAAATTAAAAATACTCTACCTGGAGGAAAACCAGAAAGCTGGTTGCAAGTAAGTAAAGTAAGTATGTGGAAATGAAATCTATGTTGTTAAGTTATGAAATGTCGTACAGTGCCATCAAAGATTTTGTGCTTGCTCCTAGCAAAGTTGTTATGCAGACACTGGTTTCTGAAATAGCAGTCCCACTTATTCTTATTCTTATGGCTTGAGAATGATAAACTTTGTGTAAAAAAGAGGTTTTTTAAAGTGAAGTAGTTGCAATATTTTTTGTCGTCCCATGATTTAATACTTCTTATACGATGCAGCAGTGAATGTAAGTCTAAGAAAAAAGTGAAATATCAAAATGAAAAATAAATTTCTTTTTATTAGGGCATGTATCTAAAAAGTGTTTCAAGAAGCTTGGTTTGTGTTACAGATGTGGATCATATTGATTTTATCTCATTTGGTGATCTTCAAAATGTGAATTATAAAAGCCATAAAGCTTTTAGAGAAGACAGTAAAGGTTGGAAAATAATGGAGATACCCTTGGTTGTCTAATATTGCGAGCTAAAATATAATGGACACTTTGCCATTAGTGTTTTGCTGTTGTTTTGCCAATCTGCACACACACACACTGGGAAGTAACACGATATGAGTAAGTTAGGAAGTATGTAATACACACACTACTATAACAATTAACTTTGTGTCTGTGGAGAACGATTAGTAACATCCTAATGGCTGAACAGTGGGGCTGACCTTGGGTGTATAAAAAACATGAGTTATTTTGAAGTACTTTGTGATGAAATCGAAAAAATCCCCGCTACTGATAATATCGCATCAATATAAACATTTTAATCCTTAAGATAAACAAAGAAAATTCTCCTACTGATTGTGATTTTGAAAAGAGCCAACAGCATATATAAATGGAAAATTCTTTTAAAGAAGAATCTCTGGAATTGGAAATAAGAAGCTTTGTTTGCGAAAGTGAATCAGCATTTAAAACATTGAACTGTGGGGAATTAAAGTCTCTTCCTGTAGTTCTTTATGGCATAACATCTGAAACGTTACTAGATAGTGGGTCTAGGAAAAATTATATTGGAAATGATCTTTTTAATAGGTTGGCTTCAGAAATGGTAATTGAAGTAGAAAACAATATCATATTTTTAGAATTTTCTATAGCTAATATT
>JABUQX010077433.1:10000-21299 GCA_015478945.1 Trachelipus rathkii | reverse complement strand
GTTCTTTAAAGAAGATTGACCTTCAAACAAAACTGCCTAAATTTAAATAGGGAATCCAAATATTTACATGAAAAACATAATTTAGTATGAATGCTAATTTTTTGACTTTAGATTTCTTGTTATAACACTTAAAACGATTATACCTAAGCTCGACTACGCTTTATTGCGACATCAGAATGTAAGTATTTTAGAGTTCTTCAAAGGAGATACCTCAAAACACCTGCTAAAATTACCTAGGAGTCCAAATTATTAACATAAAAGTGATTTAGTATTGGAATGCTAATTTTTTCAAACTTTAGATTTCTCTTGCATGACACTTAAACATTATACCTAGCTCGGACTACGCTTTAATTGTACACCAGAATGTAAATATTTAGAGTTCTTCAAAGAAAGATACCTCAAACAACCTGCCTAAATTCTCCAAGGAGTTCCAAATTTATACATGAAATGATTAGAATGAATGCTTAAATTTTTTCAACTTTAGATTTCTTTGTATATTACATGTAAAACGATATACTAAGCTCGACTACGCTTTATTGCTACACCAGAATGGTAAGTATTTTAGATTTCTTCAAAGAAGATACCTCAAACACCTAGCCTAAATTTACCTAGGAGTCCAAATTATTACCTGAAACTGATTTAGTAATGAATCGCTATATTTTTTTTTCAACTTTTAGATTTCTTTGTTAGTAACACCTTAAACGATATACCTAGCTCGACTACGCTTTATTGACACACCAGAATGTAAGGTAGTTTAGCAGTTCTTCAAGAAGATTACCTCAAACACCCTGGAAGTAAAATTACCTAGAGTCCAATTATTACATGAAGTGAATTTCGTATGGAATTGCTTAATTTCAAACTTTAGATTTCTTTGTTATAACACTTAAACGATATATCTAAGTTCGACTACGCTTTATTGCTACACCAGAATGTAAGTAATTTAGAAGCGTAAAGAGATTACCTCAAACACTGCCTAAATTACCTAGGGTAGTCCAAATTATTACATGAAAGTGATTTAATATAAATGCTAAAATTTTTTCAACTTTAATTTCTTTGTTATAACACTTAAAAACGATATACCTAAGCTCCGACTACGCTTTATGGCTACACCAGAATGTAAGTTTTTAGGGTTCTAAAGAAGAACCTCAAACACCTGCCTTAATATTTTTAGTAGGGAGTGACTGGTCTCAAAGATTAGATATGTTATCTTTTGTAATGGAAAGTGGAGGTTTAGTATGGATATGCTAAAGTAAGTGGGATATTTCAACTTTAGTATATTTCGTGATGATGGCTATAACACTGTAGAGAAACGAAATTTTGTATACCCTAAGCTCGACTTACGTTTTATTGGTCGTTAGCACCAGAATGTTATTAGTAATATTTATAGACTTCTTGAAAGTAATTTACACTGTACCTCAAACCTATGTCTTGTGCTCTATAGTAAGTAGTGTTCCCTAATTAATTTTACGATGGATATATTGATGGGCGTATTTGTGGCTGAAGTGTTTGTTTCTTGAGCTTAAGTTGAACTTTTCTTTTTTTGCTATAATTGACTTAAAAACGATTTGAATTTTTATACTAATGCTGCGGGGACTTACGCTTTTTCTTGTACAGACCATCGTAATTATTTTAGAGTTGTTTCTATATAAGATAGATGAGCACCTTCCAAAATCATTTTGGTTGACCTTGCTTCTCGCAATATTTTATAGGAGATACTGTGTGGTTTTTTCATTGAAAGTGTGCAATTTCGTATAAAGTTCTTATAATTTGTGTTCCAAATTAGGATTTTTTCTTTGTTTGAATAATTTTGAATAATAACCATAGCTGTGAAAACGGAAGTGGTCTGGCCTATATACCAAGCTTTGAGTCTGCACTGTATTGTCGTAAACGTTATTCAACCAGACACTGTTATTTTAGGTATTTTTTGTAAATGTGTGGTATTTTTTTTGCATTTAACAGAGGATACCGGTCATAACTTCTGTGGGTTCCCTTTTTGGGTTATCCAGGAAATTCTCAAATTATTACATGGAACAGATTAGTATTGAATGGCTATTTTTTTGACTTTAGATTTCTTTTTTAACTCTTAAAACGATATACTTAAGCTCGACTACGCTTTATTGCTACACCAGAAGTAAGTATTTAGTCTTTTAGGTGTTCGCATTGTATAGCAAATTGTTTATCTCTCTCGAAATCTGCGAAGCGCTGTGCCGCCTAACGTTAACTAGGAAGTCCAAAGTTAGTGTGCACAAAAGCTGGATCTGATGTTGTTCACATGCTCCAATTTTTATTCACGACTTATTGATTTCTTTTCTAAGCTCTTTAAAACGAAAATCGTCATACGCTAAGTGCCTCGTGGAATGATCGGCTTTCTACTGCATCAGCCAAGACCACTGTAGTATTTCCTCTAGCGAGTTTTCTTCATAGAATAAGATATCTACAAATCAACCTGCCTTAAATTACCTAGGAGTCCAAATTTATACATGAAAAGTTTTGTATATATTATGAATGTAATTTTTAATAAATTTTTAGTATTCTTTGTTATAACACATAAAACTGAATATATATACTAAGCTCGGGGACTACGCTTTTTTGCTTACTACTCAGAATTAAGTTATATTTAGAGTTCTTCAAATAAGATACCTCCAACACCTGCCTATATAAATTATCTAGGAGTTCCAAATTATTACATGAAACAATAATTATATATTTAAGTAATGAATGCTCATATATTTTTATATATCTTCAACTTACTAGGATTTTCTCATGATTATAACACTCACTAACAACGACAAATATAAACTAAGCTACGAACTACGCTTGTAATCTTGACGTAACTGAATGTACGATTATGTATTCTAGCGTGTTCTCTCTTATTTAGAATGATACTGCAAACATCTGCTTGCGTTTAATAAATTACTCTCCTAGTTGCAGGTCTCCAAGCTAGTATTATATTTATCAATGTGTACACCAGATGATTCTCGTCATGATATGTGCACTAAATTATTTTTTCAACTTTAGAAATTCTTATGTTATATCTAACAACACTTAAAACTCTACGATAAGGATAACCTAAATGTCGCGAGACTTATCGTGCATTTATTGCTACACAGTGAGATTTGTAGTACGTATTTAGAGTCTATCATTAGGAAATAAGATATAACTCTCAAAATATTAAATCTTCTGGGCTAATATTTAAACCATAATTCAGTGCCAGGAAAATTATTACATGGACAAAGTTGATATAATAATTAAAAATGCTAAATTTTTTATGTACTTTAGTTTTCTTTGTTTTATTAACACGTTAATAATCGATTAAATATATATATAATATCCAATATTAGCATCGGACTACGTCATTTATGTCATACTAACCAGTAAATATATGGTTAATGGTTTTAGAGTTTCTAAAGATAAAATATCCTATAAAACATCAATGTCCTAAATTAGCCTATAAGAGTCCAAATTTTACTAATGAATGAATTAATATTTTTTTAGTGATGTATGCTAATATTTTTTCAACTTTTAGTATTCTTATGTTAAATAACCTTTAAAACATATTATATTATATTATCCATTTTGAAAAATGTACTACGCTTTTATTTTCTACACCAGAATGTAAGTATTTTAGAGTTCTTCTCAATATCAAATACGCTTCCTCAAAACATACTCTCCTTATAAATATATCTAGTGAGTCCCAATTTATTACAGAAAGTGATTTTTTATAATTAAGCTAATTGTTTCTAATTTATAGTAAATTTCTTGTTGTTATTATTATATAACATATACTTGTAAAGCGAGAGGAAGTATAGACCTAAGCGATCGGACAGCGAGTAGTATTGACTTACACCAGAAATGTAAGTATTTAGAGTTCTTTCAAAGAAATAGCCTCAAACAGCCTGAGCGAGACTAAATTACTAGGGAGTTCCAAATTTATTACATGAAAGTGGATTGTGAGTGTGAAAGCGTTGATTGATTCACCCAGTGTATAGACTTCTTAGTTGTATAACGCCATTGTAAGATACCGAGCCCGGTTCTTATACTAAATGCTCTCTATTAGGCGAGGAACGCTTATGCGTGATCACAAGAATGTGTAAGTATATTTTTAGTAGTATCTTTCAAGATAGGAAATAATAGATATACTTCTAACTACTACTTGCCTAAATATGACACTAGGAGTCGTATTACATAATTAATATTTATTACTAAATGAAAAAACCTTTTTTATTTAATATGAATGCTAATTTTATCAACTTTTAGATTTCTTTTGTATAACACTTTATAAAACAGATATACCTAAGCTTCGGGACTTACGCTTTATTCTATCTACCCAGAATTGTATATAGGTATTTAAAGTTCTTCAAGAAGATTACCTATCAGAAAATTGCTTTCAATCATATAATTATTAACTCTTTAGTTTATGTAATTGCGTTTATTTGGTTAATATTAATTGAGTTTTATGTATTAATTCGAATTTATTTGCAAATTCATCTTTAGTATTTATTCTTTGTGTCGTATTTATTATTTTTAAATATATATCATCTCTTTTTAATACGGATATACCTTAAGGTCGAGACTGACGCGTGCTTTTATTTTTTACGTAACTCATCTCGACTGTAAGCGTCCATCTTCTCAGTTTCTTAAAGACGCAATATTGCGTCAGAACACAGCTGGCCTATTTAATATTGTTTTATCCGAGTGTAGTGTTTCCAAATTTATGTAATATGAAAGAACATATTATTTATTTTATTTGAAATTTTTTTAATGTTATTTATATATTGTTAAATGTCTTTAATTTTTATTATTGTATATCTCTATTTATAGTTATTTGTCTTCTGTAAGCGTTGTATAAACACTATTTTTTATTATTATACTGATTTTTTGGTATTAAGGTTTCTTATCCCGCGAGGCTACAACGTGGCTTTTAACAAGATCTCTGAAATGTCTCGGACCATCGTGTTAGTGCTTCATGACAATAGGTCTAAGATATGCGTATCACCGCGGATCCATTCAGAAAGAGAGAGAAGATACCGTGAAAATAACTGGCCTAAATTGAGACCTAGAGGAGATCCAAGAAAGTGGATAGATAGAAAGAAGAGTGATTTGGTAATGAATGCTAATTTTCAACTTTTAGGATTTCTTTGTGAGATATAACACTTAGAACGTATGTAGCTAAGCGATGACGACTGCGCGTATATTGTACACCAGAATGTAAGTATGTTATAGAGGTCCTTCAAAAAGAAAAACCTCAGAAAAACACCTGCGCTAGAAGAGTAATAGACCGTAGGAGTTCTCAAGATTATTACATGGAAAGTGATTTAGTGATGAATGGATAAATGTTTTTCGAACTTTTAGATGTCTTTGGTGGAGTCCCTAAGTAACATTATATAAATCGATTATACCGTTAGCTCGACTTATCGGCTTTTATTGCTATACATCCTAGAATGTAAATACTTTAGAGTCTATCTTCATAAGAAAGTAATACCTCATCGCAGCCTGCACTAAATTACCTATAGGAGTCCAAATTATTGTCATGAAAGTATGATAATTTAGAAATGAATGCTATAATATTTTCATAAACTCATTATAATATAATTTCTTTTGTTAATTTTATTAACACTTAAATAAACGATATATTATATATACCTTAAGCTCGTGCTACGCTCTCATTTATTGCTACACTACAGAATGTAATAGTATTATTTAGTAGTTCTTTAAAAGTAGTAATACCTCAAATAACTACTTAGCCTTAAAATTACATTAGGAGTCTCAAATTATATATATCAATTAAAAGTGATTTTTAGTTTTAATGTATTTTTTCCACTTTATATATTTCATGTTTATTATTACAATCTTAAAGTATCAGATTTTATACCTAAGCTTGCTCGACTCTAGCAGCTCGTTTATATTGCTCTCACCTAGAATGTAGGAGCTTATGGATTCTATACTCGCAGTTCGTGTCGAAGTGGATTACTCAACACCTCGCCTAATATACCTAGGAAGTGGTCCAAGATTTATTACATGATAAAGTCAGACTAGCCTTTAGTATGATTGCTATTTATTTCTCATGCTCACTTTGATTAATCTCTGTTGTTAATAATATCATTACACTACTAATAAATAAACGATTATACCATAGCTCGACTACCGCTTTTATGCTACACCAGTAATTTATATGTATTCTTAGGTTCTCAAAGAAGATACACTCCACCAAACACCTGACCCTAATTACCTAGGAGTCAAATTTTTTTTACTCAGGTACCAGTGCCCTTTTATTTAGTAATGAATTACTAAATTTAATTCAACTTTTATTTATATCTCTCTGTAATCTAACTATATAACACTTATAATAAACTACAATATACAACTTTCTAGACTCTCGAACTATGCTCTTTAATTGCGTACACCCTGTCGCATAAATGTTAAGTATTTTTAACAGTTCTTATAACATAGAAGCAAGATTACTCACATCTAAAACCACTCATGACCCCTATGAGAATAAGACTCATACGCGGCACGTCCTCTAGATTTTTATTAAACGTATTGAAAGAGGCATTAGTTGTGAATCGTGGTAATTTTTTAACGTTTAGAAATTTGCTTGTGGTATTCACTCTACGACTTATAAGCGTAAATATAGGCCTTACATCTCGTACATATGCTATTTATGCTCGATACATGCTAAGTAGAGATCCGTTATCTTTCTTATGTTCGCTTCTCAAAGAAATACGTTGAAACACCTGGCCACCTACATGTACTAGGGTCAAAACCACAACATTCTTCATCTACATGACGAACAGTTGACACTTATAGTAATTACTGCTAATTTATTTTTACTTTATAATTTCTTTTGTTTTAATAACACTATTAAACGGCACACAATACTACCTAAGCTACGAAATACGTTTATATCTTACGAAAACCAAGAATGATCACATATGATATCTTTAGATAAGTTCTTCAAAGAAGATCTTCATAATAGCTCGCCCCTAAATTTACCTAGGTGAAGTTCCTCACCTATCCATTACATTATGATGAAGATATCTATACCAATAGACACCAGTATTAATGCTAATTTTTTCAACTTTAGTAATATTCTTTTAGTTATTAATAACTCTTAAACACAAGCGGTTATCCACACTAAGATCGACTACGCTTATAACTGACGTACACCAAACAATGCCTAAGCAAACATTTCTAGAGTACTTATTCAAAGACACATAACAATACAACAAACAATAGTCACTAAACTATAACTAAGTAGTTCCACAAATATTATTAAACTAATGCAATTTATTCTTAGATTTTGAGAATGCTAATTTTTTCAATCTATCTTCTCAGTATTTATCAATTCTTAGAACCCATTATAACACTTTTACAAAACTTCAATTTGATATACCCTATGGCTTACTCAGACTAACGTCTTAGTGCACTACCACACAGGACAATTAGAACTAGTTTTAGGATGCTTCCTCTCTTCAAAGAATGTGCCTGCATATCTACTGTGCTCATTAAATTTTCTGAGGAAATCCAATATTAATTTATATTGTAAAAAAGTGAGGCCACTTATTTTAGTAACATTTATAATGTGTAAAAAGTGCATCAATATATTTTTTGTCCGAACTTTCCCTACGATCTTCATTTCCGTGTTAAATACTCCACTTAATAAAAACGAAATGATACCTAAGCTTTCGTACTTACGCTTTAATTGTTCTTACACCTAGATTGTAGTATTTTTACGATTTTCATAGAAAATATCTCAAAACACTCTGCATAAAATTACCTATAGGAAGCCTATAATATATTTACATGGGAAAGTATGATTGTTTAATAACTATTATCTAGATTTTTTTTACTTGTATATAAAAATTGATCTTTGTTATAATATTCACAATTAAAAATAACGACTAACATTCAGTAAAGTTATCGCACGACTACGCTTTATTGCTTATCCAAAAGAATGTAAAAATTTTAGAGTTTTTCAAAGAAGAATACCTACAAACACCTGCTCCTAATATACATACGGAGTTCATATTTATTACATGTAAAGACCCTTAATTTAGTAGATGACTCGCAAATAGTGTTCAAACTATTATACCCGACGTTTTCTTTGATAATATCCTAATAAACAATTTCAACGATATAGGTCTGCTATAATGCTCGAAACTCATATGTGATGTGGCTTGTTACGACGCAGAATGTAAGTAATTGTTGTAGTATATTAAACGACCTACTTATCAGTTATACTATACATAAAACACGCTGCTCTATAAGTATTATACAGAGGAGTCTAATAGTGTCATATCATAATAAGCAATACATGTTTATTACTGTCTTTTACTATAGTCGTTTTTTTTTTAACTTTTAGATTTCTCTTGTGTCCTTTAACTTATTGTTTTTAATGAACTTCTTTAAACTAAGCGATATACCCTAAGCTTCATACTTTTATGCTTAATCGTGCACATACCTAGAAATTGTAACGTTATTCATAGGCGAGTTCTTATCAGAATCACGAAATTAGAACAATACTCAAGAGCTTAATGCCTCACACTATAAGGGTTGACCTTAGTGTAACGCTCAAATGCATTACTCTCTATGGATTTATAAGTGATTGAGTGTGACATTACATAATTTTGCTCTTGCAATCTTATTATTATTTGTCTCTTTTTCATATACTACTCTATTAAAACTTTCCTAGATCTATGCAGCCTCGTGTTAATTACGTCTTGTGATTGCTTTACTCAGCACCTCGGTAATTCAGTATAAGTAATTACTTTAGGTTCTATATCATAAGATATAAGCTAGCTCTAACACTCAGATATGCATCAAAGACAAATTAGGCCTATGGAGTGTACTCAATATAATAAACTCGGGTGAATTGTGTAGTAGTTGTTTTTTAGTTGTGCTCTTACTGATTTTTTTTTATTTAACATTTGCTCTATGATTTAACTTATATGGTTTACTGCTTTAACTCATGTTTTACGCTTTTATCATACATATTAAAATACTGATTTTAATGTATCTATATGCAATTCTTCAAGATTGCATTCGTGCAAATTTTGATTAGCAAGTATATTTTTTAAGTTTGTTATTTAAACTACATTTTGTCACCTTTCCATATGATATTATTACTCTATTCAAACACCTTGTCTTTAATTATATTATTAATTATTTTATATCTATAATAGTATTCTTATTATTATTATTACATATGTATATATATTGATATTTTAAGTTTATGTAATTGTTAATTTTTTCTCATCTCTTAGAGTTTCTCTCATTTTTAGTTTTCTAATGCTATTGTTTATTAATTACGGAACTTCTACACATTCACAGCACTATGTCATTTAACATTTACCAAGACATTACATTTTACCCTTAGCTACTTGACACCAATGCGTGCACTCTAAATTGACATACAACCAATTTGTCAACTAATGGACACTTCATAGTTATGATTCTTCTCGAAACAGACTTTAGATACTCTCCAAACATCCGCCTCTAAGATAACCTAAAAGGAGATCAATTGTTTATTTATCAGATCTGCTAGATTTATGAAGTATTGTGTTAAACTGCCTCAATATATGATATATCATATTACTATATATCATCTCAGTATGGATTTAAATCTTTAGAACAGTTACCAAATAAATTCGTTCATATCAATATCAATAAACTCTTGAAGGATTTTCAAAGTTCAAACACTGCTTTCGACACCAAGTGACGCTCCTACAAGCAAAAATGGAAACGCGAAGCTACGCAACGCGACGTAACACGACGTAACTCGGCGAAACGCGATTCGATTCGGGGTTTCGCCTCTTCCTATAATAATATAGTGAGAAAAATCTAGTATATTGTGTTCGTATCCAAGTCGATTAGGGGTCGGAGTATGAAGCTGCGCTAACTGCACAAGGCTATTATGAATAGGGAAATGTATGTATGTATGTATGTATGTATGTATGTATGTATGTATGCGCTCTGTTGACTGTGGTGAATATATAAATCGATCAGAATGACTTTTCACGTGAATTAAGGTTTTACTGTTTTATCATACTACTACTACTACTACTACTACTACTACTACTACTACTACTACTACTACTACTACTACTACTACTACTACTACTACTACTACTACTAATAATAATAATAATAATAATAATAATAATAATAATAATAATAATAATAATAATCATAATAATCATAATAAGAATAATAATAATAATAATAATAATAATAATAATAATAATAATAATAATAATAATAATAATAATAATAATAATAATAATAATAATAATAATAATAATAATAATAATAATAATAATAATAATAATAATAATAATAATAATAATAATAATAATAATATGCAGTTCAATGAGAACTTCCACACTACTATGATACTAGACTGCGTGTTATGCTATCATTCAAAACAGGGTGGTTATATTTACCAGTAAATTCGTTCAAAACAGGGTGTTTATATTATATTTTCTCGTGCTTGTAAATATGCGTGCAAAACAGCGTGTTTTAATTGCCTGAAAATACATTCAAAATAGTTTGTTCATTTTTACCTTAAGAATGTATTCAATGTATTCAAAAGAGGGTGTTTGCATACTTAATTGTAAAATCATTGTTTGTATTTACCTTACGAATCCACTAAAAGCAGGGTGGTTATATTTATCTGTAAATTCGTTTTAAAATCAGGATGTTTATTTATTGTTTTCTATATATATTGTTTTTTTTTTTTTTTTTAATCTGTGAATGCATTAGACTCCGTTGTTCTCAATCAATTTTTAGTGACGACACCCTCAAGTCGTGTATCTTACTTTCTGCCACTCTTAGCCATTTTCTTGATAATCATTACCAAAAAATCATGTATTGGAAATGTCATTCAATATTATAATAATTAAATTCTACTTTTTCTTGGATTTAATAACAGCTCAAAATATAAAAGCGTAAAAGTTAAATAAAGAAGCAATTAAGGAGCACAAACCAAAAATGATACACAATACAGTAACATTTTTTTCTTTTTTTATTAAAAGTTCACAACACCTCCTGGGCATAGCCCTATTATCGGAGAGGAACTTTTATAGGTAATTTTTACCTAAGATCCGGAATTGGCATCGAACCCGCACCCTTGCCATGCGGCTCTGTCGCTCTACTGACTGAGCAACGGTAGCTTCGAATTTAAATAGCTATAATTAAAACTAATCTTCAACGTACAATATTTTAATGAGTTACTTGGGTTTGACACCATTCACAAATCTTCATTTTATGGGTACGATATTGGTCAAACATAACCTCATTT
>JABUQX010077433.1:0-5000 GCA_015478945.1 Trachelipus rathkii | reverse complement strand
GGCAGCAATCATACTAATATAGTCTTTTAGTTGAAGAAGCCTTTCGAGCATAAGACATGTACTTCCCCATCTTGTCTCTTTATTTAAGATTGCCACTTTTCCAGCTTGACGCTTTAGAACTTCCATTAATTTTAGGCCGTCTGCTTTTGCTATTGAGCCACTCTATAAGATTTGCTGTATGAGTATTGTGGAGACCATCACGCACTGCTAACTGTAAAGTATGAACTCCACATCTCGTGTGTGCAATGTTAACGTTATCGGAACATAGTCTTTTCATAGTTTTATCAAGTTCATTCTGAAAACAACTATTACTTCTTCGTTTTGACATTCAATAAAATCAGTATCACATTTACCAGCTTCCTGTTCCTCATCCTCATTGTCCTTATTTAATTTTTCAATCGTACTGATCATGTTTGATGCGCTATCCGTAACTAAGCTAATTACTTGCCTCTTATTATTTCGAATTCTTTTAAAACGTCAATAACAAGTTCTCGGATATATTAGCTGAAATGTTGCGATTTGGTATCTCTTACTGCTAACGTTTTAGTAATATTGTTTTTATCTTCGCCCACATATCTAATATTAATAGCAAAATAATTTAGCTTTGCCCTTGTGCAAGCATCCATTTTTAAATGCACGAAGCGTCCCTTTAAGCAATTTTTAAGTTTATTTTTTTGCTTAACCGCTTCTTCTAGAACTATTTTTCGAATATTTTCCCGGTCTAAAGGAACTTCCAGTTTCGAAGTCATGTCTCCACATAGTGCTTTAAATCCTGCTCTTGCAAAAAAACCTAATGGGTCACTATCTTTAACAACCATTATAATCAATTGTATCTACTTTAGTCTGAGTTTTGGAAAATAAAGGTTTATCCTAAACAGTTTTGCTTCACCTTTCTTTTTAGCAATTGCAGCAATGTCTGGATGAAAGCGTTTTAAATATCGCATTAATTTAAAGGATCCAGTAGGTGTATAGTGGTGACCCCCATGAGTAACTGGTGGTTTTAAGCATGATCGAACTGACTGCTTCCAATCAACTGTGTTAGCAATTTCATATTGACAAATGCAAGTACTTTGATCTTCAGAGCGAGTAAAATATTCAAATACATGAGGTGTTTTTGATTTTATTTAGTTGGCATAATTTTCTAAAGATATTAAACTTAATTAATTAAAATTATCTATAGAAGTATAGAACCTTTTATATTATTGAACAATAAATATACATAAGCAAATTTCTAATATATATATATATCAGTGGCGTGCATTCAGGGCATGCAAGTCATGCTGAGCATGACCAAAGAAATATAGAATTTTGCTAAATTCTTATTATATAAAAAAAATGCTTACAAACTAATAATAAAGAACAGGGAAACAAAATTACGCCAAGTTATGGTGTTAAAATCTTAAATTCATTTAAAATTCTTCAATATTCAACACTTATATTAATAAACTAATGCTAGCATGACAGTTTCTCATTGAGTAGCATTTAAAAATCTCGCCAGCAGCGACCGCCTTTACGGGTGAATTTCCTATTATTAAGACGAGGACGAATAAAAGCTGTACTACGATAGCATGACACTCAGATTCTCCACTCGTATTCTTAACGTGTTTCAGCATCGTCCTCATATATATATATATATATATATATATATATATAGTATAAATTTTTAAATATATATATATATATATATATATATATATATATATATATATATATATATATATATATATATATATATATATATATATATATATATATATATATATATATATATAAATAATAAATAATAATAATAATAATAATAATAATAATAATAATAATAATAATAATAATAATAATAATAATAATAATAATAATAATAATAATAATAATAATAATAATAATAATAATAATAATAATATTAATAATAATTATTAATAATATTAAAAACAAGATTTAGGATGAGAAGTTATGAAGAAAAAAAATTAATTATTAAAAACGGAAGATTAACTCCACCATTACCAGACCTAAAAACCAAAGGAAAGAATTTTGTAAGACATTTTCAAGAATGTCTTTATGAGAAAAAGAAATGGTTGACTGGGAGTTCAAAATTAAATAGGCTTTTTTGTTGGCCTTGTTTGATTTTTTCATCAGAAAAATCTGTTTGGAATGAGGGAGGATACACTGATTTAAATAATTTATACATCAGCATGCAAAAGCACGAAAGATCACAGCGACATATAAAGTCATATTTATTCCTCAAATCATTCGGTAATGTACGTGTGGATGTTATGTTGGATGAACAAAAAAGATTTTACGTCCAACAACACAATGAAAAGGTTGCTAGAAAAAGAGAAATTCTTCGCAGGTTAATAGATGCGGTCATATTCCTAGGCTGTCAAGAATTATCTTTTAGGGGCCATAATGAAACAAATGAATCAAATAATCGTGGAAATTATGTAGAACTTCTGCAGTTGATGAGCCGGTATGATGAAAAATTAGCAAATCACCTATCAACAGCGACAATTTTCTCTGGAGTTTCGAACAGAATTCAAAATGATTTAATTGAATCAATTCAAAATGTAATTCTTAGGGAAATCCATTCTGAAATTTCTGATGCGAAATTCATTGCAATTCTCTTAGACGAGACATCAGACGTATCAAATATTTCACAGTTATCTACTGTTTTACGATACCTTACAAAAGAAAACGAAATAGTAGAAAGATTCCTTGGTTTTACAGACGTAAGTCTTGACCGTTCAGCAGATGCTTTAGCTCAACATGTTTTTCGCTGCATAGAAAATATTAAAGGTGAAAGTAAATTAATTTCTCAAACCTATGATGGAGCTGCTACCATGTCAGGCCATCTTCATGGTTTACAAAGTAAGGTAAAGGAAAAGTATCCATCTGCAGTTTTTGTACATTGTTGTGCACATGTGTTGAATTTAGTTTTATCTCAAGCATGTGGAAATATTAAGGAATGTAAGTTATTTTTCACGGTTTTAAGTGGTTTAGGAAGTTTTTTTGCTAAATCGCCTAAAAGGACAAGTGCACTTGATAATATAGTTAAAAGAAGGTTTCCAAAAACCGCACCAACTAGATGGAATTACAGTTCTCGCTTAGTTCATATTGCCAAAGAAAATAGATCTTTATTGATTGAGTTATTTGATGAAATAATTGATAATGTAGAGAAATGGGATGGAATAACTATCAATTCCGCAATTGGATTCAAGCACAAATTAGGTGATTTTAAATTTATTTTTCTACTTGAAGCATTTAGTGAAATATTTTCCTTTACTGATGTTTTATTTAATGTCCTTCAGTCAAAAAGTTTGGATATTACTTATTGTGCTAATGAAGTTAGGAAAACTACTAAATTGATTGAGGAAAAACAAGATCTTTTCTCTAAAATATATGACAATGTTAAAGGAAATTTTCCATCAGAAAAACATCGTGATTACTATAGAAATCTATATAATAACATCATTCAAACAGTTGTGAATCAACTAAGAGTCAGATTTAAATCTCTGGAAGATCTTGTTTTTATAGAACTATTAAACAGTCATAATTTTAAACAATACGCAAAAGATTTTCCTAAGAAACCTTTCGAGTCTCTAAGCATAATTTACGGAAGCCATTTTGACAAAATTCGACTGCAGAACGAATTGATAGTTGTGTATTCTTCGGATGATTTTAGAAATAAAAGTATTGTACAACTAATAAAACACTTCCAAGACAATAAACTTTATGAAGTTATGCCTGAATTTTTTAAACTTTGCCAGCTCATTGCTACGATACCATCTACAACATCAACAGTAGAAAGAAGCTTTTCTGCATTGAAAAGAATTAAAGTATATCAGAGGAATACAACAAGCGAAACTCGATTGTCAAGTATTTCAATGATGTCAATAGAAAGGAACCTTCTCTTGAAGTTAAGAAATTCAGAAGATTTTTATGAAAGGATTATAAATGAATTCATAAAAAAGGAAAGGAGGATGGACTATATATTCAAATAAGGTAACTGCATAATTATAATTAAATATATATATATATATATATATATATATATATATATATATATATATATATATATATAGTATATATATATATATATATATATATATATATATATATATATATATATATATAACATAGTTATTATAGTATATATATATATATATATATATATATATATTATTATATATATATATATATATATATATATATATATATATATATATTTATATATATATATATATATATATATATATATATATATATATATATATATATATATATTATTGTTATTATATATATATATATATATATATATATATATATATATATATATTTAGAAGAAGATATATATATATTTCTATATATATATTGTTATATAAATTTAGAAAATATTCTTGTTATTATTTCATATATATATATATATATATATATATTATATATTATTATATATATATTATATATATATATATTACATATATTACATATATATATTATTATTTACTGCACGGACCGGCATAAAGTACCGCACATACTGATCTTTATATCTCTTTCTACACAACGCTATTCCTATTTATATATATATATATATATATATATATATATATATATATATATATATATATATATATATATATATATATATAAATATAGTATAAATACACATTTACGTATCTATACCTATATATATATATTTATATATATATATATATATATATATATATATATATATATATATATATATATATATATATATATATAGTATAGATATGTATATAGGGATATAATAAAGATTATAATTGGGTAGGCAGTTATATATATATATATATATATATATATATATATATATATATATATATATATATATATATATATATATATATATATATATATATATATATATATATATATGCATATATATATATGAAGTGGCGCACGAAAAAGGAAAGTGTTTCATTGATAATATGAAACCGGTTAAACACCAAACTAAAACTGAACGAAGTACAATG